>JAYMSR010000789.1:0-12224 GCA_036897825.1 Plantago rigida | reverse complement strand
TTCTTGCAACTTTATGATAATTGAGGGGATTTTGTGCAACTTAGCCATATTTTCTTTTATAAAATATCTATTTATTTACTAAACTATAAAAGACGATTAAAGTTAAAAAATACTAAGTAACAATAAAAGAAAATAATCTAACGAAAATAACAACTTTAGCAATATAATACATTTACAAATCATGTTATATTATACCAACTTAAACTTTGTGACATTTTAAATGTGGAAGATAGATATTAAAAAAAGAGGGATAAAAGGTTTAACAAGTAATTTTATTCAACAAATTATACATAAAATTCTTATTTAAAAAATTAACCATGGAGTATATACTAAATTAATTAAAATAATTTAATATTTATTGTCTTTATTAAATTAAGTTGTTTAAGATAATGATCTTATAAAGACAATTATTGTCAATTATTATTAGAGGTAGATAGTATGACAAATTACAAAAAAATAGTTTAACATATAGTAATCGTTAAGGTTAATTATTTTTATGATATTTTTATAAAAATGGCATAAAATTTGCATAAAATCCATCAGTTATCGTAAAATTGTACGGAACCCTCTCAAGTATCATTAAGTTGTACGAAACCCGCTGCAATTTACTTTCCAGACGTGTTTAATGCAAATGTTCGTGTCAGGAGTTTTCGTGCTAACTTTTCATATAACCCCGGGTTAACGAAATTGAGGGGTTTGGTGGTAATTTTGATTAAGTTGACTGTTTACCTGTATTTATACATCTATCTATGATCAGTTGACCAAGAAGGCTACCGTGGTACCTGGATTTGAATGTTACGTGCAATTTGCAAACAACTTTGTCCAGTTTTTCTCCTAAATCCCTTCACCTAATTTAGATTGCCATTACATAATTTCTATGAAATTTCCAACAGAAGAATAAGAACAAGCACTAAATTGTGATACATTCTGTCAATTTTTCAAGAACAGGTCAGTACTATATTATCTATCCTACTTGTAGAAAGACTTAAAGGCTGCTCATTTGTTTATAGTCTTTGCTCTAGTACTATTTTAATCTTGGCTGTGTGAACATAGAATTAATCATATGTACTGTCTATAAATTCTTATGTTGAATTCATCCAATGCAAAATGTGGCAACTTCTTGTTTTGGTAGTTTTCATAACAATTTGCTATAGAGATTTACTTGATAAGTTCTTCCGAAGCTTGTATCAGTTTGGAACAAAAGACCAAAGCTTTTCTGAACATATGGGAAACAAGAGCTCCAGTACAGGAAGGTCTTCATCTTTTGGTTCATCATCTTATGGTGATCATGGCTACCAACAGTATCCTCCTCCGTACAGTACACCTCACCACCCGTGCTGTACACCGCACCACCGCCACGTTCCGGTGACTACTTATAACCAGTACGTGGCGCCATCAGCCCCTCAACCACGTCGCAGGCTGGATAGAAAGTATTCAAGAATTGATGACAATTACCAAACTCTGGATCAGGTTAGGCCATTTGGACAAATAGTTTAATGTATTAGGTGATGGTTATCTAGTTAAGTCAACTTCTCCAGTTCATGTCTAGATAGTTAGGTGGATAGAGACAGAGTTGAGTTGTTCTAAGATGCTTTTAGCAAGCTAGCTATGATTCTTTGCTGATTGATGGTTCCAGATAGAATAATCGAATTCGAATGTATTGAATGATTGGTGCCTTTCGAATTTGCAGGTTACAGCTGCTTTATCGCGGGCTGGACTAGAGTCTTCCAATCTTATAGTTGGTATTGATTTCACAAAGAGCAATGAGTGGACAGGTTTTATTTCACTTACAATTATCTGCATATCTTGTATCTTGTTTAATAACTTCCTACAAATGATAATGAACCGAGTTTCTGATAAAATTCAGGTGCCAAGTCTTATAATCGGAAATGCTTACACTATATCGGAAATGGACAGAATCCTTATGAGCAAGCGATATCCATAGTAGGGAAGACTTTATCAGCCTTCGATGATGATGACTTGATTCCATGTTTTGGATTTGGAGATGGTATTACTTCGCTAGTTCCGTGTTTAATCAGTATATTGTCTGTTCTGTATTTTTGCTATATGGTCTACATTTCTTCTGCAGCTTCAACGCATGATCAAGACGTCTTTAGCTTTTATCAAGACAGAAGGTCTTGTGATGGTTTTGAAGAAGTTCTAGCAAGATACAGGGAATTAGTTCCTCAGCTTCGACTTTCAGGTACTGACAGTATTAGCTATGTTTCAACAGACAGCAATTGGAACCTGTGAGCTCATGCATTCA
Source organism: Plantago rigida (assembly GCA_036897825.1). Lineage (NCBI taxonomy): Eukaryota > Viridiplantae > Streptophyta > Magnoliopsida > Lamiales > Plantaginaceae > Plantago > Plantago rigida. The sequence continues at coordinate 9,958 of JAYMSR010000789.1, read as the reverse complement.
TTTTAGGTCCAACTTCCTTCGCACCTGTTATTGAAATGGCCATGGACGTTGTGGAGGAAAGCGGAGGCCAGTACCATGTTTTACTTGTAATTGCTGATGGACAGGTAATCTTTGTGCACTTGTTTGCAGAATCTATTTGTGTTTGTTTTGGCGAAATCATCAAATATGCTGTTTGTGTCAGGTGACAAGAAGCGTCGATACTCCATTAGGCCAACTGAGTCCACAGGAGAAGAAGACAGTTGATGCTATTGTAAAAGCAAGGTGAATAAACTTCTTGTTTCCTAAAGCTTAAAGCATTCTTTCATGAAGATGTTCTCACAGTACCAAGTCTGATAACACAGTGATTACCCCTTATCAATCGTCCTCGTTGGGGTTGGAGACGGCCCTTGGGATATGATGAGGGAGTTTGATGACAACATACCTGCACGAGCCTTTGATAATTTCCAGGTAGCTATTAAAACAGCATCCTTGGTTTGATTACTAACTGGTTGAGTTGGAAAATGTTAACATTTTGTACCATCTCTTTGGCTAGTTCGTCAATTTCACTGAGATCATGTCGAGGGATATTGATGCTTCAAGAAGAGAAGCAGAATTCGCCCTTTCAGCTTTGATGGAAATCCCTTCTCAATATCAAGCTACAATTGAACACAGCATACTGGGGTAAGTATCTGAACATGTTTGATTTATCAGAGTAATTATACGATACTTTGGTAAGTAATCGGCGAGCCTTGTAACTCAAATATGATCAGCACAAATGTTTTCTTCTAGCTGAACGAATGTAATGATATGCGGAAATGATGTTTTGATTTTCTGCTATCTTGTTTTGATTGATGAACAGTCATCAGACTGGACATGCTCCAGGCAGAGCTGCATTTCCACCTCCTGTTTACGGAAGGCCTAATTCAGGCAGATACAGTACTTCGAACAGTTTCAGAAGGAATGCTTCTGTTTATCCTCCCTACGAACCACCCTCCAGAACGGCATCCTCCAGCTCTGTTTATGACAACAAGGTAATATCCTGCAGAAAATTTTTACTCAAACCTGGTCTATTAGGCTTCATGATGGTTGTTTCTCTGCCATGCATTAACAGTACTTATAGTTCTAAATACATTTCCATGAAGTCTAGCATCTTATTTAAGTGGTTCTTTGCTACATGTTGTGAACAGATCTGCCCTATTTGCCTCAGTAACATAAAAGACATGGCTTTTGGCTGTGGACACCAGGTAAAAACACCATCTTTGCGAAATCCATGATGTTTTTAATCTACTGAGCACCTGTGTTCATCCAGTTTTTGTTGTTCTTGGCAGACCTGCTGTGACTGCGGCGTAGACCTAGACGATTGCCCGATATGCCGGAGCACGATCACAACCAGAATAAAGCTCTATTGACACCCAAAGACAATGTCTCATTCAGAACAAACTTCTGAGCCAGCCATTTTTGCTAAATGGATCCATTCAACTGAATCTGTGCACAGAAAATTGAAGCTGTTTCTTGCTTTACCCTTCACTTGGATTCTCTCCTTTTTTCCTTTGTATGTAAGGATTTGTGTGACTAGAATACTGTATATATTAGATGAACAGGCAGATATCTGTGCAATTTGTATATGTATTAATAAGGCACAGTGGTCAGAGTCTCAGAGAAGTAGATAACTGCTTTCAAGTTTAAACAGCTCAAGGGAATTTTGCAACTTCTTTTAAAAACGTTGCGAACTCACAACTACTACATGTTTTTGTTTTGCGCCTCAATTGAGAATCTATCGATGCATGGTCATGGTTAGTCATAGACCCGTTCTAGAGAGTCATTTTCCTGGTTTTAGGACTTTTGAGAGGCGACTGGAAGCACAAATAAACAGGTTAAAATACACACAATCTCTAGATCAGTGAGAAGAATAAGATGGAGCATTTGAAGGGAAGATTGAAACAGGAAATTAAACCAATGAAAAAACACCAGATTATATAAGTCCATAAACATGAGACAAGATGTAATAAGAGCTGCGTATAATCTTACGTACTCCCAGCCTAACTCTGACTTCTAAAATGTACCTTTTAATAATTATGCTACATTACTCTCTTCGTCCGCATAACTTCATACCTTATCATTTTTACGTTCCATAAAACTTCATACAATACTATAAAAATAAAGCTACCCCACACCAACAAACAATAAACAATTTTATACTTACAAACAAAATATACATTTTATCCTTAAAAGTACATTTTTTCTAACATTTTCTTTTGTTATTTATCATTACTTTAACTTTCATCTAAAACATGTACGAACATAATGAAGTTATCCATGGAGTAGTATTTAATAGAAAGAGACACGATAGTGTTATTAGGTGTAAGTATTTGTTGACTTTTACAAGTCCAAGCCTTATACTATCCCCCGTCTTTTCTTAGACTTCAGGCCTGTCCTTAGTACAAGCATAAAACCTTGATCAGTTCCTTAACAAAACAATAACAAAAACCATGAGACAACAATTCTGCCTCCTTTCGATTTGGCTGCTCTTCACCGGAGTCGTAGCAGCATTAGAACTGCCACTCTCCACTAACTCACGGTGGGTGGTTGATCTGACGGGTCAGCGAGTGAAACTGGCATGCGTAAACTGGCCGACACATCTTGCAACAGCTGTGGCAGAAGGGCTGAGCAAGCGGCCGGTAGATGAAATCTCTGCAGAAATTGGTGACATGGGGTTTAATTGTGTTAGGCTAACATGGCCACTTTTCTTGTTCACTGACGATTCATTAGCAGCACTTACTGTCAGAAACTCTTTCTTGAACCTAGGATTGGTTGGAACGGTAGCCGGGCTTCAGGCTAACAATCCCTCCATGGTTGATCTTCCTCTCATTGATGCTTACCAGGTAAGAGGATAAAGAATCTATCTTTTTTAGTCTCTTATTAGGTATGAAAGCGAATCATGATAGAGACTTCGAGACAATATTATAATTTCAAGATCAGTAAAAATTTGTATTCCCTTCACGTCCATGTTTTTTGAAGTAATTTTAGCTACACAACCTGCTGAAAGCATTTAAATGCCTCTGTCTACTCACATGGACTAATTCAAACATAACATTCAAGTCATTTAAGAACATTAAGATATTGACACATGAACACTTTCCTTTTTCTCAAGAACTCCATTCGAAGAATTACCGACTCCATTCGGAGAAAAGCACCTAAAATACGCTGCTGCTTATAACTCTCAATGTTGACACATAACACATAAAAAATGACAACCACACACTATTTCCATCACCTATAGACTTTAAACAACTCAGCAATAGATTCTGCTGGTTTCAATCAATAGTTAGCATCAACTACACGTAAAATACTAAAACAGACAAAAAAAAAGAATTATATCTTTGGGGGAACTTTAAAGTATCATTCTTCTTGTTACACTCAATAGTTTGCATTAACTACACATGTACATATTAAACCAAACATAAAACAAGCACGCCTTATGGGAAACTTTGAAGTAACATTTTCTGGTTACACTAAATAGTTTGGATCAACAACATAAAAACATTTTAAAAAAAAATCTCATCTTTTGGGAAACTTTGAAGTAACACATTTATGATATTAGAGTGTTCACTTATGGGAACCATGCATACTTTATTCATTATATTACTTGAACACGACTTTATTTAGTGCGATGGGCTTGTTGTAAGTTTGTTATATGAGCGTCTAACTGATACCTCATTTAAAAGGCTAGCTGCTTCGTTTTATAGTATGTACTGGTTAGTAACACAGCTAATTTATTAGCTAATGTACTAAACACCCAATTAAAATCAACTACCTTATCATCTATACATGAACTTATCAACTAGTAGTAATTTGCTAAACAGACTTCCAATTATAATTAATTCTTTTATACAATCTTCTCATTATTCATCATCATTCTTCTCAATCAAAGTGACCAAAACATATGAGAACATTTATCCAGGACAGAGGTAGTATCCATTATAGTTTCACCAATACATCAGTACTAGTAACACTTAATAGCTCGTAAAAAGGTACAATCAGAGTCCATACAAAACCAAGAGATCATCTAATTATGGGATGATTTTTTTTAGGCAGTTGTGGATAGTCTTGTAAGGAACAATCTGATGATAATATTAGACAATCATGTAAGCAGACCAGGTTGGTGCTGCAGTGATTCCGATGGTAATGGCTTCTTCGGAGATAAGGATCTAGACCCCAACCTCTGGATCAAAGGCCTAACCAAGGTTGCCACAACTTTCAACAACACCAAAATGGTTATCGCAATGAGCTTGCGGAATGAACTCCGAGGCCATAAACAGAATGTCAGAGATTGGTATAGGTACTCCCTCCAACAATGATAATATACTCTGCAGATTCTCTAGGCATACATATGAATGGATCTAATTTGAGAATGCAGAGCTGACCAAAAAAATTACACATGCTAAGAGGTAGAATCAGAACCCATTTCTAAATTTATAATGTCATGATGAACAATCCAGTGTTGCAAAGCCCAAGGGAAAAAAAAACAGAAAAGGTTCCATATCATTCAGTGTGTAAAACTTTAAATCATTGCTCTATCACTGAAGTAATCTTTTGGAGTAGGTACATGCAAAAGGGAGCAGAAGCAGTGCATGCCGCAAACCCTAATCTTCTCGTAATTCTGTCAGGGCTAAAATATGACAGAGATCTCTCATTTCTTCATAAAAATCCAGTTCGGCTGAGCTTTTCGAAAAAGCTCATGTTTGAGCTACACTGGTATGGTTTTTCCGATGGGACAGCATGGGAGACCGGCAATCCTAACCAAGTATGCAGGAAGATAGTGGAAGAGAACATGAACAGAGCTGGCTTTCTGCTTGATTAAGGCTATCCCTCGTTTATAAGTGAGTTTGGGGTGGAGATGAAGGGTACTGATGTTAATGATAACAGGTTCTTGAATTGTTTTATGGGATGGGCAGCTGAACATGATGTGGATTGGGCATATTGGGCAGTGGCTGGAAGTTACTACCTCAGGGAAGGGGTAGTTGGATATGATGAATCTTACGGAATTTACAATTGGGATTGGTCAGGAATCAGAAACCAAAGCATGCTCCAGAGAATATCTGCTCTGCAATACCCTTTCAGAGGTACTCTTAGCTTTACCAGACTCGAATCCTATTGCATTTTATTGCGATTTCAAGATATAAACACCCTGGTAGCAGTTGTTTGGATCAAGATTGATCCAAGTCATGAAACTCCAAGTGGAGGTCAATGTTAGACTTAACTAGGCAGTAGGCAATGTGTTTTTTGAACTAAAAATACTAAACACATTCTTTTCCCCATTCTGAACTGCAGGATCACTAAATTCGGAAGCAGCTGTGCATAAAATAATTTTCCATCCAATGACAGGCCTGTGTGTCAAGTAAATGTCATTGCAGGAGCCCTTAGTTTTGGGTCCATGCTCAGAGGCCGAAGAATGGGAATACACTACCCAGAACACCTTAACTATAAAGGACACACACGCCTTTATGTCTACAAGCAGAAGGGCCGTGGCAACTGGCAAACCTCAGTATGAATTGCATCACGACTACTTCAAAATGGGAAGCTATTTCAGATTCAAAAATGCATCTAGCTTCAAAACTTCAAGATGGAAGAAAAATCTGCTTGGACAGACTCCAACACCGTTGTGACAAATTATTGAAAATGCTTGAACAGAGACAGCAAGTGTGATCCAGGAAGCCAGTGGTTCAAAATTATTAACAGCACGTGATCTAAAACTGATAGAAAGTTTTTCATGTATTTATACTCAATTATGAAAAGAATTATAATCTAGTTGCTAGGTAATAGAAAACACATAGCAATCTATGTTTGGGTAAAGCAGCAATTTACACCAATGTTCTAGTAAAATAGCAATTATGCACATGTTCCCATTAAATAGCAATCCACCCCAACATTTTGGCAACATCTGAACACATATCCGAGCATTATTTCGGATACCTAACACAATGAAAAATTAGGTAGCAGTTAATGGTTCTCTAGTCATAACTAGTACTACTAACTATGAAGTATTCTAGATAGCCATGCATAAAAGAAACCATTCATAACAAGGGAATGTGTGCCAATAATTTCGCATAATCTAAAATCATAAATTTGAATTGTCCCCGCATAGAGAATACTGAACTAAGAATCTTTAAGGTATAATCTGTAACACGGATACAAACTCCACTCAAGATAAACCTTCAAGCAATGAAGCACAGGGGCTACTCACACAAACCAGTAACATTAATGGAGACAATGATGATTAAAACTGTTCATGTGACGATGTGATTCAATGACTTCAACTGATTACCCTCATTCCTCCATGGCATCTCCGGCTTCAATCACTTCGACCAACTCTTTCAAGGGTGTAATCTTTGTTAGTAACACCTCTGCAGTCAAACCAACAAGTAATTAAAAAATGTACCTCAACAAATATCCTGCAAGGTATTTAACGGCACCATCTCCAAAAATAGTAAATGATGATGAATCTACTAACCAGTTTTCTTGGAAAAGGTGTAACCCTTCTCACTAACATAAGTTCGTGGATTGGGTTCAAGGTAATTTCTCAAGTATTCTCGCTTGCCCTGGAAAACAGCATACATGGTAGTTGTGAGGAAATTGCCAAGGCTAATTGTATATACAATCATACAGAAAATTACAAGAATCATGAAGTCAGACCTTAGTAATAACACATATGTCAACGTTGCTTCCACTTCCCAGGTCATTAAAGATACCAGAGGATATAGCCTGCTTTACTAATTCGACTCCTTCATCCCTCTGCAAATTGTTTCGTTCAATTATTTCAGTTCACAGCATTTAAATCCTCAAGTGCTCTGATGTTATACACATATATGATGAACTTACAGTCAGCCCTTCACGATATTTAGATTCAAAGACTGACATTGCAGCAAGGGAACCAGAGCCCATTGTTGCAAATGGTAAAGTATCGGTTGAACCATGTGGATATATCTGTCCGTAAGCCATCCAAAAAAAAACTTTAAAAAAGTGATACTAAAGCGACAAGAGAGTAACACACCCGTAGTTCTACAAACATATATAACTCACAGTATGCAAGTGAGGCCCAGTCACATCAACTCCACCAAGCACTAGGGCAGCAGATACATGCCCTTGATAGCTAATTTAAAGAAAAATAACGGTATATTACATAAATGTTTTACCATAGGTGAAAGACCAAATGCCACAAATATTAATCACAAACAAAATGGCCTACCTGAAGAGATGAGATTTCAGCAGTGTAAGTGCTGTCACAACCCTGGACTCGCGCCCAGTGTGAAAGCGGTGCAGCTTCAGCTGAGAGCTAACCATGTCTAGTGAAAGCATTACAATAACCAGTAATAAGTCGGTGCAAAACCAGTAACTTCACACAAGAGCAAGCTAAATGAAGTTGCTTATACCAGTAACAGCCTCGGTATCTGCAGCAGTACCAGCTCCACAGCAATAAATATTCGGAGCCATATAATGAATCTTCTCACAGTTCTTATCAGCTACAATAGGCCCTTCAGTGGCTCGAGTGTCCGCCCCGAGAATGACACCATCCTGAAGAAAGTACATATTTTTCCATAAGCATTTATCGTTAAATCCCACTATACTGTTAAACCAGCTAGTAAGTACCTAGTGTTCATCTAATCCGATGTTTTTCTTCCGATTACAGAAAGGGAATAAAATCAATCAAAACTAAGTACCTAAGCAAAACCTTTATGCATAAATTTAGAATCTACACGAGTTATTAGCGAAATCAATAACGAGAGATCTAGAAAAGGGGTTAATTTTAGAAATTACCTGAAAGATCAAACCGACAATGGTGGTTCCGGTTTTGAGAAACGAAGAGGGCTTCAAACCCTGCTTGACGAGCATATCATTCCTCTTACAGAGATCGAAACAAAATCCTCCCCTTGGCGGCAAGGTTTCAGCTGAAGGAGACATTTTCTTTTGGAATCAAAGCTCGAAGTTTGGTAGATTTGTGGAGAATGGCTGAAATTTGAGATTTTGAACTTCTCTTGATACAGTTTTGTAACTGAGCTTGGGGAAGAAGAAAAGGGAAGGAACAAATTACACAAAACCGGGTTAATCCAATGTGGATTGGGTTGGTTTGAACCAGGATTCAAACGTTCAGGCCCATATTCTCATGGACTTGAATTATGGGTTTTGACTGGGCCTGGAAAATGGATTGATTGGGGCAATAAATCCGTATGGGTTCACTTATAAATGCTAATTTTAATGGAGTTCAACATTACTCAAACCAACGCATACTTTATTTTTGGTATTTCATTCATAACAACTTAAGTTAATGTGATTTCTCTGAAACAATTTTAGAAACTTAAGTTAATGTGATTTCTCTAAAACAATTTTAGAATAAGTACTGAGAAGTTTTTCGGTGTGCGCACGAGTGAGAACATAGTACGCGAGAAAGGAGTTGTTTTGATATAGTGAGATCAACATATCAGTCCACGGACCAGCCAAAAGAGTTGGATCTCAATCATTTTATGGTCTAGTCTTTACATTAATCACTCGCATTTCAAGATGGCATTTTTAAGCTTTTTTTGAAAGTAAATAACATTTCCAAGTTAGGTGACTCATTCCATATCAGGTCTAATTTAGTAATTTTATAGCTTCGCTCAATTAATTGTGATCAATTTGTTTTTGTCACACCAGTGGTAGAGTACTGCACATAATAATATTTTATTCTTTTCGAGCGATGGCTATTTTAGCCGGCCTTTTTAAATCGAAAGCTAAATTTCGAAATCTTAACTCTGTGAACTAAACTTATTTTTCACTTGAGTCAGCTACCCGCCTACGCGTTAGCAATGACAATAAAGTTGTATGAGGGAAAAACGTGAACTTCTTTTGTTTTCGCCCCTCAAGCTAAATGTACGATTTTAGCTCCTACTAATAAGCGAAACGATACATTTGAGCTGAGTGCTTAAAATATTCGAATTTGACACCAAGGCCGGTCATCTTTTCACAAAATCATCAACTTAAACATTTGAACTATTGTTAGTATTTATTGAAATTACATAGTATTAGTTGATTACATTTGATAGTTGTAAATATCTATATTCTCAAAAGAAAATTGAATGTGCTGCAAATGAAAATTCATCTGAGAAATACCCCCAAACAGTTCTTCCATTCCATGCACATATTCTTTTCCTCCAAGAATCTTGAATTTCTTGCCAAGTCATTAAATGGTAAGAAGCTAGCAAATGCTAGCTGCAGAACAATTAGGAAACAGAATCACTTTACCAAATGCTATCTTCTTTAATGATCTCAGGACAGGTGAAGCATTTGCTTTGGTTGATTTTGCTTTACTCTGCAAGTATAGTAAAAATATATCCTCTTTTCAGCTTTTGCTTTTATTAGCAGTTTTCAAGCTTCAACTCTCTGTGCTGCATTACAGGATGATGCTTCATGGTGAAAGATTAGTGATGCAGTCAAGTCCTTTCAAATGAGCATCTTCTTTTGGTAATTGCTTGTGCTGTTAAAGTCCTAGTCTACAGCAATTGCTTTTGCCAATTAATGTGAGATTTCGACATTATGCATATATATTATGATCTCCCATTGCAGTTCATGAGCATACTTGAAGATGGACATGTCGATTCAGTCCTCAGAAGATTATTACCTGATCCGGGAGATTCTACTCACGCATGATCCTGACGACTCAGATACCTTGCTTCAGCTAGTGGAGAACACTTTCTCCTCTGCTGCTGCTCCTGCTCCTGCAGAAAATTTATTTTTTGTGGTTCCAGTATGATGCTTTACATTTATCAAATGCAATGGACATGGTATGGATTTAGGGACCGCAGGCATTTCCGTTTTTGTGAAACCCCGTATTTTCAGTAAATTATTCCTTATAATTATATGTTTATTATTTTAATTAATTGTTAATTTGTGAACTCTTTAAGTTGATCATTAGAATTTAGTAAAATTCAAACTCTTTGTTAGAATC
>JAYMSR010000788.1:0-12244 GCA_036897825.1 Plantago rigida | reverse complement strand
AAAACAGAGCAAGAAGCCAAGAAATCAAGAATGAAACTTACATTAGCAAATCGATCGAAGGAGAAGCCGAATTCACAGTGATGATCGAAGGGCAACAGGACAGAATCGATCAAAGTCTCCAATGATGATCGAAGTCGAAGGAACATGCTTACATGAACGAATTGATCGAAAAAGTCTAAGCCACAATACATTGTGTTTAGCGACCGGAAGAAAGAACAGAATGAAAGAATGAATAAGTCAATTTATGGGTTTAGCTGATTATGTCACTTTTTTTTAATTTTTTTATTTAAACTGGTTTGATTTGACCGGGTTACCCGATTTTTTAGCGGGTGACCGATTTCTCAGAGTTTTCGGGGTTTTCGGTCCGACAAGCCTCCCGAACACAACATAGATGCTTTCTCATATCTTGTAAACATAAACACTAGTCCTGTGTTTCTGGGATTTTGGTACAACATATTCTACGGAGCACTGCACGTGCAAGGTGATCACAATCAAGTCCTCCAACTTGTAGTAGAACCAAATAGTAACAGACATCAAAACAAAGACCAAAAACATAGGCATTTAAAATTTAAATAACATTAAAAAAACATAAAACAGTAGGGATTTGGATAACATAAACGCGGCTCGAGCTTCCTGTCAACAGATTTTGCATAAGTACTATTTCCAGAATGTTGACAGTTTGTCCAACACCACAAGTAACCTCATAGTTTCTTGTAAGGAAGTAAAAATCAAAGAACAATCATTCATAATCTACAAGAACAAATTCCTCGAGAAGACGCAAAATCTCTGACAAGACATTATACAGAAATATATTTCACCACAGGATGACATCAAGGACCTGTGAAAACCAGTGCCAGTTTATAACCAGATGATCCTCATGCAATTCCATGAACAGCCTTCTCAAAACCCTCTTCGGCAGTTGAAGCACGTTTGGCAAGTACATGGTCAGGGTGAGCCAATTTCAATTGGCTGTGAAAGAAAAGGAAAAAAAAGGTGGTTAATAGAAGTATCAAACATCCTAATCCTACCAAACAAAGGAGACACCAATTTGTTGGCCAACAATCTAAGTTTCACATGAAAAATGAAATCTATCTTAAGCCAAAATAGTGTTGCAAGTTGCAACAGTGCACGCATACATGATCATTTCAGGTGGCAATCAAAACAACGTCAATAGGCCTATTTCTCAAACAGCAGTCAAGAAGATAATATCCAAAAGAAAGAACCGTATTTCGTATATATTCTCCATGTGGCAGATCTTTATCATAGTTGAATAAGTTTAATAATCTCCAGTCAATGAGTCAATGCCAATCGAGAGAAAAAAGCAGGAACTCTTATGAAATTAGCCAGGTTGAAATAACAACAGGAGATACATCAAGCCACCATTCTAAAGTCTAAATGGTCAACCCATGCAGATGATGAATTTAACACACAGGGAATAGAGTTAACTTGGTTCAATTTAAAAGGTAGACTGAATCCTACCTGAGAAATCGTGATGAAGACTTTCCCAGGTGAAGACTGCAGACAACCAAATTTGCCAGAGTTTCCGGATCCTTAGCATCCTGTATAAACCATCATAACCAACTGTCAATTCATAAATCAGCAAGGCAGTCGGGTAACTGGAAGTTCCTGCTATAACCATCGTATCCCACTTAGTTGCGAAAAATTCTTGTTGGATAGCTGAAATCATGTTCAGACCAAAAGATATTTTCCATGTTTTGACCCAGAATATAGCTACAAAAACTCCTATTTACTCTCATGTCTCAACTCTTTGAGTGAAACGAACTATTTCACTCGGTTTCATTTCACCTTTGTAAATACCTTAATACCGATTGTTTTTGTTGGCTAATTTCTGATCCGAATAAAGTACAGCGCCTTCATCATAATCCTACGCCATTTTCAGTAATTTAACATCCTATCCCACGTATTATGGGCTCCACAGAACTAGGGCAAGAGACTCAGTTATAACTTTTGTATATTTCCAACACAACACAGTGGAACACGCACATTATATAACTAATTTAATCTAAGTAACTGTCTCCCCTCTAGTCCATCCATGGAACCAAACACCTTTTAAGGGTTTTGGAAGCAATAAAAAAATTTAAGTGCTACAATGAAATTATTTCCAATAAGCAGCATTTCAGAGCCAGTGCAGCCCCAATTTCAGTTCATCTCCACTTCTCCAGTATATCAACATTTTAACAGTTACACCAAATATTACTTGTTATCTACCCCAGTGCACAAGAAGGTACAATCAAAACCGGAACAAATTAATCTACAAAACTCTACCTTGTTTAGGGCTTCAAGCAAGAGTGTCTCTGCTTCATCAAATTCACCCTTGTGCATGCAACAAACTGCCTTTCCGTTTAGGATCAAGCTGGTCATTTGGTACTTCTCTGAGAAATCCTGGAATATAAGATAAGCTTCCTGTATCTTTGAACCACCCTAGTTCAACAAACAAGAAGGTTAGTAGATTATTTTGCATGCCTTGTTGATCAAGATCTGTAGTACGCTGTATAACACTAACCACAGCCAAGTTTAGCCATGCACTTGCAAGTTGAGTTAGTGTATGATCTTCATCTATTTGCTGCATGACCCTCAGTTGTTTCTCTGCATAATCTGATCGGTACATCTTTAGAAAGATTTGGACATTTAACGCGAATCTGCAACAAAGGCAGCACATTTTAGCAGAACGTCTAAGTTCCACACACCATCATTCATAAAGCATCTACTAGCTATGTACACCAAGGATGAGACTAGCTAAATTCAAAGCATATGTCATAAAAGATTACAGGGAGAAGAACACATGCAAGACAAACATGAGATGTTAGATATGCACATCACTCTATTGAGAGGACTCACAAATCCATGGTCCCACCAGCATTTGTGTGCTTCAGAGCTTCAACATAATCTTGTTCGTGAGTGAATATAATCCCTGCCATAAGACGCAATATAGGGTTGTTTCCAATGGCTAGATCATCCAACCATTCACGAAGACTGGAGATGGCCACTTCCTACAAAACATGGAAAGGGTGCATTAATTTGACCAGCACTGGAACACAGACAATTTCACTCGACGTACAACAAATCAATTCCAAACAGAATTATGTTGTCAGCAGATAGAATTTTGCAATATGAGCTCAAAAGAAAATGTAACCTCTGTTTTTATCCATTCAAATTACATTGAAGTTAGATATGATAGTCCATAGAGGAATTTGAATATGGATGACATTTTCCATTAATAGTTGATATAATCGAAAGAGTATATAGTGTTAATCATTAATATATGTGAAACATACTGTACACACAGCCAACTTCTCACTTAGTTACCATCTTCTCCACTTGAGAACAAATAACATACTTTACAGCAATGCTTCACTTAAGGCCTCTCCAATTTAAACAACACATATCAAAATGAATATAGAGCTGATCCAGAGAAAAATGTATGAAGTGATATTGGTTAAGATTTGCGAATCCTGATCACCCAAGTATGATCAATCAGATAGACTTACACACCTAAACTTTTGTTCCAATTATGTGCTTTCACTTGCTTACATTATAAACTTAAACAGATAACAACCAAAAATTTCAGAACAACAGTTCGAACACCCAAATCCATTTAAAAAATCACCACAATCACTATCCAAAACTGAGTAATTCAACAGCACGCACCTTATTTTCAGGTCCAGCTAGATACAGAGCTAGCAATTTCACGGCCTGGAGTGGCGTTGCAGCAGATGAATCGATCTCATTAATAACCAGCTGCCACACAAAAATGATTCGACAATCAATCAATCAGCCACACACACAAAAAAAACCTACAATCAGATTAAGATTGAAAGGAAGTTTCCAGATCGAAGCAGATCCAGAATCAACGCAGTGCGTAAGCACACCTGGTAGCTCCCTAGAGCAATGTAAGAGCGGTAAACAATGGAATCCCTCTCAACGGCTTCGTCTTCGGAGAGATTGGGGATTTCGCTGTTGTTGATCGCGGCCTGAAATGCTCCGATGTAGAAATTGTTCCTCAGACCGAACAACGGGTCGGGTCCTCCAGCTACAACTGCCATTGTTCGATTTCTGGTTTTGGGTTTGTTGGTTGTGAGATCAGATCTTGAAGAGGAGTTAGAAATGGAGTGCAATTGAAAAAACAAAAACCACAGTAGCGGATAGATGCAGATGACTAATTCGAGACTGTTTTTCTTCCTTTTGTTGGGCACGCTTTGTAATGTAATCGTGTTCAGATATAAATCGCTATTTTTAATAACGCTTTCGACATTTTACAATACTTAAAATTATGCTTGTGAAAATTGCTTCCGGGATAGGCTATATTAGCTCCGATTAATAAGATTGTCCGGGAAATAAATGATTATGTGATGTTTTTGTTGCCTGGGGATATATACAACCGAGTTCATGTGTTCGGGAAGCATATGCCTGGATGAAGATGACAATGTCAATCGTGAAGATGTATATCATGTCGAATTCCTTAGTACCATTAGAGTTGTAGGTATACTGAATCATATATCTTGTTGAAACTTGGGTTCCATACAATGTTATTAAGGAATATAGATGGATCTGCAAAACTATGCAATGGCACCAGATTGATCGTAACTGCAATTGGGAAAACGTCATCGAAGCGAAAATGATAGGTGGAAAAGGCGGTGGTCTAATGTCTTGATAGGTCGAATATTTTGAACACCATAAGATGTGATCAATTTCAAATTAGGTTACAAAGAAGGCAGTTCATCGTATACGTATGTGATGCCATGACAAAAAAAAACAAGAGTCAAAGGATGATCTACTTAGTACTCAAGGTATTAATACTAGTTGAAGTAGGGGATATATAACTAATGTGATGTATAAAAAGGTGCCACGTAATCTCTAACGTTTTGCTACTTTAACGATTTTAGTAAACGTGTTACTTTATGTATACATACACATCGGTATTTAGTAATTTTGTTAGAAATTCTTTATATAGTCTTTAGTAACTGCTTAATTAAAAGTGAACTATTTTGTGACATTGACACGGGTCCATACTATTATCTTTGTGTAGAGTGAGTCTCCGACAAGCTGATTGTAGCCAGAAACATGAGTAATTTTGATTAAGAACATCAGTGTTATACATATACATAAAAATGTTCAATCCTAAAATATTATTGATATTGTTTAACATGTTATATTTATATGTAGTAATCAGTTAGCCTCTCAAATCTCTCAATAATGCATATCAATTTTAAGATTTGCAAATTTTATGTTTACAAAATACTTTTAATATAATTATATGACTCTTTTAAATGATCAATCTTTCTAATTTAAAAAATGATACCCTCCGTTCCATTAAAAACTTCATAACTTTCCTTTTTTGTTGTTTTAGAAACTTCCTAACCCAAAAAATGAAAGTTTTTATCCCACTATCTAATTTATTATTATTTTCTTTTTCTACTTTATCATCATTTTATTCACTCTATCACTTAATTTATCACTCACTTACAACTTTATTAATATACTACCAATTACAAATTAATATTTAACTAATTTTTCTTAAATTAAAATAAAGTAGCTTTGAGTACTTACTTTTCAACTCACGCTTTCACTGTTACCCACGGTCTAGCTCGATTTTGTTTAATTAATTATATAGGAGCTAATTATCAATACATGAATAATCATGTGTTTGTTTTGTCCCACAATCACTAGCATTTCAATGTCAAATATTAAAGTTACAGTTGAGAGTAGATTCAGGGAGCAATTCTCGGACAACCATTTACCTTAATATAGCCCATCTTTGATTTGGTTTCATTGTTCTTATACAAATAGCAGTTTGGGGAACATACTTTTTCTCAGCATGCATTCAGTTAGCATGGGCCACCTTGAAATCATACCTTTGTTTCTCATCTCTTTAATTTCATGGGTGGCTACATGTAATGCTCATACATTTCTAGACTTCTCTAGGGCTGCCTCGCAGCACCTGCATTCCGTGGGTACTGGGCCTACTGGCCAAACATTTCTAGAATGCATTTCTAAACATCCTGAGGGAGTTCCAGGGCGGATTTACGCTCCTGATAGCCCTGCGTATCTAGACTACTTGACGGCTGCCTCGCAGAACCCAAGATGGTTTAATTTAACGGCTCAACGCCCCTCTTTCATTGTGACTCCTGGAAGACCAGAGGAAATTCGACCTGTTATTCTATGTGGTAAGGAGCTTGGTCTCCAAGTTCGGGTCAAGAGTGGGGGTCATGACTATGAAGGCCTGTCCTTCCGCTCTCAGGCAGGTCCATTCGTCATGGTTGATCTTTCCAATCTGATAGCCACCACTGTTGATGTTAAAGAGGAAACAGCCTGGATTGAGGCAGGAGTCACATTAGGGCGGTTATATTACGAAGTCTACAAACAAAGCTCTACTCTTGCATTCCCTGGTGGATTGTATAGAGGGGTCGGCTCTGGAGGGCATATCAGTGGTGGGGGACTAGGGACCTTGTTGCGGAAGTATGGGCTTGCAGCTGATAATGTGGTGGATGCACGCATTATGGATGTGAACGGGGCAATCTTGGACAGGAAAAGCATGGGCGAAGATCTTTTCTGGGCAATCAGGGGTGGTGGAGGAGCAAGCTTTGGTGTAATCCTGGCATGGAAGCTCAAACTGGTTCAAGTCCCAGAACAAGTAACTGGCTTTACCATTCGCAGGAGATTTTCGCCTGAAAATTTTGATCTTCTCCAGAAGTGGCAGAACAACGCTTATAAACTCCCGGAAGACCTCTTTATCAGAGTTCTTATCTTCCCTGATAGAAGTAAAGGCGAAGAAACCTTTCTCAGGGTAAATTACAACGGTCTATTTCTTGGAACTGCCGAAGAACTGGTTCTACTACTCAAGAATACCTTTCCAGAGTTTGAAATGGAGACTAGACATTGTACTGGAGAAAAAATTACTTGCACAGAACGGCCATGTCCTAGGATATCTTGTTACCAAGTTCCATGGATCAGATCAGTTCTATTTTTCATGAGTATGAATCCCCCAACAGACTATGCTCCCGAGGTCTTGTTGGAACATCAAAATGCTACAACGCGCTTTCAAAAGGCTACATCAGATTTCTTACAGGCACCGATTCCCAATGAGGGATTCATGATGTTGCACGATATGTTAACACCTATGATGGAGGAATACTTTCCCATGGTTATAATGGATCCGTTCGGAGGGAAGATGGATGCGATTGCAGAAAATGAGACACCATTCCCATATAGAAAGGGAATTCTGTATAGCTTGCAATACTTGGCAAATTGGGGTGACAATGCCGAAGAAGAGAAACAAATAAATTGGCTGAGAGAGGTGCACAGGAAAATGGAACCATATGTGCCGCGGTCACCAAGACCAGCATACCTCAACTACAAGGATCTCGGATTGGGGCAAAATGACCAAAACTGCAGCTACGAGCAAGCGAAGGTGTGGGGTGAGAAGTACTTCAAAGGGAACTTTGAAAGATTAGCAAGAGTTAAGGGCAGAGTTGATCCTGGGAATTTCTTTAAAAATGAACAAAGCATCCCAGTTCTATTGTGATCATGTAACCTGAATGTATCAACTGTTCATCATGAAATGATTAATCTTGCACACATTGTCTGATACAGTTTCAAGCCACATTTTTATTCCATTTCTATGTCTAAAAGATGAAACTAAAATCCCAACATTATTAATTTAATTATCATGATTAAGTTTCTTGTAGAATCTTTCTTACAATGCTCTGATATTATCCCTGAATGTAATCTCCATCTTAATCTCTTTCCCAACAAGCAATGATAGATGCAGTATCTCCAAAGTAACAAATCCATTGCTTGTGTTCTTAACATTCACTGCCAATTTACTGCGGTTTTTTCCAATTCCATTAGAAAGCATGAGCCCTTTTACTGAATTTCTCTTCAATCCAAGAATCGTTACCTTTTCAATAATCAACTTCTGTCGCACAGCAAATTCTCCATTCAATACCTCAGATTCAAGAACCAGTTTCTTCTCACCAATGCCACAGTTGAATTTTATCAAACTCCAATTGCCTCCTTCACCTCCCATCTCCAAATCCTCTCCATTATCCAAGAAAACTTCTCCGGTACTAATATTACCTCTGCTGACAACTACCAGCAACTCAAACGGTGTTTTCCTGGCTGCTTCTGTCGTCATTGCTTCTCCTTGCATAGCCAATATGGTTCCTTCTCGAACATGCACATTTATGTGATCAGAAGGTGCATCCAGCCTAACCGAGTGACCAGTTTCTACTATGACAGAACGTGAGTAGTTGAACATGTCAAACCAGTTTCCTTTTGGAAAGTATGCATTCACATAGTCAACTCCAGGATTTAGCACAGGTGAAACCATCACGCCATGGCCTAGTAGAAACTGAGAGCTGATTCCGTAAGTTTTAGTATCCTCAGGAAACGAGAAGAAGAGTGGCCTTGCAATTGGTTTCCCTTTGGTGTGTGCCTCATACATTAGCATGTAAAAGTATGGTAATAGTCTATAACGAAGGCCTAACACTTTCCTGGCCGATTTAGCAACAGAATCCCAGAGATACAGCTCTTGACGGCTACTACTCTTATCTGAATGGTCTCTAGAAAATGGATAGAATGCCCCCAACTACAGCACAACACAAATGAGAGGAAATTAGTCTAGATTATTTGCTTTTTCGTTCTTTTCAAAGCATTTCAGCATGAGAAAACATGAAAGCTTAACTGTTATGGTAATGGCATAAAAGAACCTATGTTATATGCCCCAAAACTTGTAAAGGAAGAAACGTGAGTGCATGGTTGACAAAACACAAGGTGATTCCAGGTGAAGAAACAATATATCATGCAGTTTTCAGTAAATAGGAGAGATCTAGTGAATGTTATCACAAACCTGAATCCAGCGACGGCAAAGTTCTTCAGTTGTGTTTCCGGAAAAACCACATATATCTGCTCCAACCATTGGAACACCAAATATTCCAAAACTTAGGATACTTGGGACTGTGTATGCCAAGTCATTCCAAGTTGCAGCATTGTCTCCGGTCCAGTGTGCAGTGTATTTTCCAGAACCAACAAAAGTCGACCTACTCAACACAAATGGCCTTCTACCCGTTACTGTAATTAAGGCTTTATTAGTAGCTCTCGACTCCAAAAATCCGTACATATTGTGAACATTATATTCTGTGACATTCCCAAAGTGCAGTGATGTCGCAGGTACAGTTCTCTCATTGATTGGGTGGTTGGATCCTGAATTGTTGATCTTATAAGGAGGATCATCAATGGTAGATGTTGGATTATTAGGTGAGGTTATGAAGTTGGATAGTTCATTCATGTCAATCCACAGTCCATCGATTGGAAGAAGTTCATGGAATATTTTGATCTCATTTGTCCAAAAGCTTTCGCTTCTTGGGTTTAGAAAGTCAGGATAATAGGTCACTCCCGGCCAAACTTCACCTTCATACGGAACATTGTTGCGCTCTATGAAGATTTTATCTTGCATTCCTCTTCTGTAGGTAGGATCTGAGTCATTTATGCTGATACCTGCATATCATGTGGCGATTTTCAGTTTCTCATAAAGAAAACATGAAATTCATCATCCGCGCTGTTATAATTATACTACTTGACTGAAGTTCACCAGGATCTATGATGACCACATATTTCTGTCCATTCTTGTGCAGTGCATCAACAAATTTGTTCATCTTGTCAGCTGGAAAATTAATCGGGTCAAGAGTGAAATCTTTGTAAGCATCCATGTAATCAATATCAGTCCACATAACTTCAAGCGGTATCTTAGCTTTGGAGTAATTAGCAACGACGTTCTCAATGTCATTCACATCTTTATAACCCCACCGGCACTGATGGAAGCCTAGAGACGCATCAGAAATATCAAGTATGTTATTAATATTTGCACATAAAAATGATTCTACAAAAGATGAGAGCTATACTCATATTCTGAAAATTGGTTTAGCAAAGCTGTAAATAATCCTCACTAAAACTCTCACAAAATGTTAACAATCCAACCCTAAGCTAACTGTACGCAACTGATTTACTCTCTCAGTTTTGTCATCTGTGTGTCCGTGCATTATGCTACTTTAACTCTGCTGGTTTGAAAGTCCACACATTAACAATAACAATTCCTTCCTTTTACAGCATAATTCTCCAGTTCCCAGTAAAAATTCAAGAGCTCCCGAAATTAAAGCTCCATAGTCCACTAAATAAAGTCAGTGTACAATTAGTAGTATCGTTTGCTCTTTCTTATCCATTTATCTCAAGAACTCCTGATCTTAACGTTTACAAGTCCACTTAAAGTTATCCTCTTTGCTTATAATCTAACTCATAACTAACAGTTTTGAAGCCATAACAACAGCAGAACTGAATTAATGATCAAACCAAAATCAAAAAAAATAAAATTAGCAGGATCCTAAACAAAACAATTCAATGCATATGCGACGGAACTGAAACTGTACTTACCAAAAGACCAATAAGGCATAGGGGCAGGTCGACCTATAAGGGCAGTGTAGTGCTCCAACACCATATCCGGCATCGGTCCAGCAAAGAAATACAAGTCAATGATCCCACCAATCACTTTATAAGTAATCCTATCACCAGTGTAAACAACATCCATCCCATTACTGTTAAGCAACAAAACACCATGGCTGATCCCTTTTGGAGACCTCACATCCATATAAAATGGATGGGAGCCGTACAGGTTAACATCCTTATTCGCGCTACCCATGTCTGCGGTCCAAAGGGTCAATGTCTGATTTTTCTCCAGCCGGAAAGAGCTCTTGGTATGTTCACCAATCCCGTAAAGATTGGAAGTTTCCGTTGGTAAAGACGATGAGAGCTGGATGTATTGGTCTTTGAAAATGAGATAGGTTGAGGGATTATTGCCCGATGGAGTGGTGTCAAAGAGTGATTCTCCGGTGGAGTGGCGGGGGATAGAGAAACCGAATGGAGTCGTGTTGTGGAGGGTGAAGATTAAGTCCGAGTTGGGGTCGGTGAGCT
Organism: Plantago rigida; assembly: GCA_036897825.1. NCBI lineage: Eukaryota > Viridiplantae > Streptophyta > Magnoliopsida > Lamiales > Plantaginaceae > Plantago > Plantago rigida. The sequence goes on along the minus strand of JAYMSR010000788.1, from coordinate 1,261 downwards.
GCATAGGAGTTCCGTGGTGGTCCCCGTAGCCAGAATGGCTCCAGGGATTGGTGTCAGTGGGACGGGGAAGAATGGTAGTCGGGATTTCCCATCGGACGGCATTGGTGTCTGTTATTCTGATTCTCAAGCGTTCCTCTGTTTCCAAACTGCAACGGAGCATAAAAATGCCACTAAGTTAGTCGCGTTTGTTAACCAAAGTGAGAAATTCAACCAGACGTAATACGACTATCTCAAGGTAGCGAATTGACTCAGTCGTCTAATAAGATTTTTGGGTCTAGGTAAAAAGTTATACTTCTACTACAACATTTCAAAACATAAAGGCAGAAATGGATTAAGACTTTCAGAGAATAGTTTATGTGTACCTAGCAGTGAGGGTGAGTAGCTCAACATCGGGGCCGAAAATAGAAGTAGCGCTGATAAGGTGCAGATAGGCAGAGAGGGTATTTCCCTGTCGACTGACGGATTGGATGGTGTAACCATGTCCAATAGTTTGACCTGAACAAGAGACTGGATTCAAGAAAATCCACGCAAACGAGAAAATTAGTAAGTTTTTAGTATCACAACTAGTACTAATGTAACTTGTTGCTTTCATCACTGGGGTTTCGATGAAATTGAAGCTAGCTATAATCGATGATGAAGAAGATAAATCTATTGATCGGTAAGGATCATGAATCAGAAAGCATTAATTAATGGGAACAAAAGGGACGTTTATTGGCTTTTATTATGGATGGTCCCCTGGTCTTGTACTATCCACGTGTTTGGAGGGTTTTTTTATTTTTATTTTTAAAGACTCTGGCTACGAGGTATAGGCCGTCACGTACAACATTGAAGTTTTTTCTACCCTACAAAACATGTTACAATATGACATTTAATGCATATAGTGCATCATGCAGTTGCTGGTGTCATGCGGTAGGGAATACATATTCTACTAGCTAGAGATTTACAAGTGGTTCTTTTTAAAATCGTATTCGTCATGGATTTTAGATATACCAAGTCTACAACTGAATTGTAGACTATGTGGATGATTGAGAAATTTCATTTTTGATACCTTATGTTGTGACAGTTTTGGGTTCGGTACATTTAGTTGTGACCGTTCAATTTTGATATCTTATAAGTCAAAGTTAACATAACCTTTAATTTTGACTGGAAAAAAATCAGTTTTGATACCTTTAATTGTTATCATCCAATTTTGATACTCTGTTAGTCCAAATTAGATGAACCGTCGTCTTATAGTGAGTTTCTTGCTTCAACCCTCAACAAC
>JAYMSR010000787.1:0-12254 GCA_036897825.1 Plantago rigida | reverse complement strand
TAACATGTCGGAAAATTGAAATAATAGATATGACAGCCAAATGTGGTGCTGATGACATGTTTGTGGACTGTTGTGATCTTTGAATACCTTGGGTTAAAATGTGGTTACAATTAATTGAAGATTTAAGGGATTAAACTCTCATTGTATAAATTAATTATACATTTTATATTTACAGTTAAAAATTAATTCATAGTTGAAGTTGAAGATGGTTAACCGAAAAAAATCAACCTGGATATAGATTCGCAGGATGGAGGGAGTATTATTTAGTAAAATAATAAAAATAAACTTTCAAATTGCAATCATTCGAACTGAGGAGAAGTGTTATGCGGTAATACATTATGTAACGATTTGAACTTATATGTACGTATTGTTTGTAACAACGTGTCATTGTGTGGTTTCTCGGCTAACAAATTCTCCCTCTGTCACAGATTTAACTTCCCGTGAGCCCAAATAATAATTTTAAGAGTGGAATATATAAATAATTAATTAGAATAGTTTAGAAAGTGTAAGAGTAAATAAATAAAGTAGGAGAAAGAGTAAGCAACGTACGATACAAAGTGAATAACATAGGAGAAAAAATTCACTTTCATTTATATATGAAAAACTCACATTGAGACGGATTAAATAATTAAAAAAGAATGCGAGAACTAATACTTGGACGGATGGAGTACCTTTTTGTGAGAGATACATCTAGGGGCTGTGTAATAACCCTGTAAAACCCAGGTGCATTTTATGCAATTTACCCGCACTTCCCTTTTGCTTCAGGCTTTCAATGGGAAAGAGGAGAAAAGAAGAAGAAGAAGAAAGGAAGATGAATACAAAATGCTGCAGTTTACTTTCACCTTCACATGCGCACTTTAGCAATCCATCGAGGAAGACGATTGATTCCGTTGTTTAATTCAAAGCAAAATGATGCGCGCTTCAACTCCAGGTGTTCCTAACCAGTCCCCAAATGTACAGGAGACAGAGCAACAGAACAACAATAACACACAGCTGCAGCGGAATAATGCTTCTTCATCATCTTCTTCTTCTCGATCCAACCATCAACATCCTGCTCGAGTCCCCATCCTTCAGCTTTTCAATCTGTATCTAGGCGTAAGTGCTTTTTTTCGTATTTCCTTACTGTTTTCTGTTCAATTAACGTGATCATACGCTCCAATCTTCGTTTAATTTTCTGTCTAATTTTCGATTTGTGTTTTTACAGAGGAATTCAGCTCAGAAATCAGATGATTCAGTCAGGGAACCTCCGTGAGTTACTACTGTCAACCTTTACTTGTGATTTTGTTTATTTTGTAATTTTTGGGAGTTGTGGAGATACTCTGCATCCTTGTGTGATTTTAGGTGATTTATTTGTATTGTATCGAATTGTATGGTGGTAATGATGAAGACAGTTCAAATATTGAGAAAGAGACACTGGTTAAATAACAGTGTGAGAGTTATGATCATTAAGTCTGTTCCCTATTTACTAGCCAAACCAGGAACAGTTTCTTTGCGAATTTTGCAACATTGGACTAGGAGTTTCTTCGTTACCTTACGAATATTGGTTACTAATTTATGAGGAGTTAGTTTTCTAGACGACAGTGAGCTGGAGGTCTTCATTTTGAATTCTTACTGCTTCCTGGTGTAACGTTGTGTTCTATGTTTACGTCCTGTTACATGTCGAGTTCTTCTGATAGATGGATCTTACTGAAAACAAATTACAGGAACAAGGCGCAGAAGCGGGTTACTGCTATTAACAGAGACCTTCCTCCCCCTAATGAACAGTTTCTTTTAGACTTTGAACAGCTACGCAGCCAGTTTCCCGTAAGCTTCGTTTCTGAGTGTACTGCTGTCACTTGAATCTGATATCGTGGTCGTTAATCTTTTGGTTGGTCGATTTTTCTAGGATCAGGAACAGCTGCGTGCCGTGACTGAGTCTGTTCTGATAGCCCTGGTTGTCCAGTGCTGTAGTCATGCACCAAGGGCAAAGTTCTTGCTCTTTGCACTGCGTAGTTTGTGCAATATAGGATGCATAAACTGGGACACGTTCTTTCCCTCTCTTCTTTCTTCGGTTTCTTCAGCAGAGATGTCAGCTGGTAATGGCCAGGTTACTCAGACAGCAACTACATCACAGTCAGGGGTATTGCCATCATCAAATATAGTTCCTACTGGGACAAATTTTCAGTCATCAAACCCTGCATCCCCTCCACCTTCAATTCATGGTATTGGATCGCCTGCACAGTCTGCAGCTGAGCTGTCATCTTGTGCCACTCTGTCTCCCATAAAGTCGAACGATGCAATCTCCAACGGTCAACAGTCAATGAGGGTGAATTTATCCATCCGAGAAAGTGCTATTAGCAGTCTGCGTCAGTTGTGCTGTAAGATAATCTTGATTGGTCTTGACTCTAATATAAAGCCAGTAACCCATGCCGAAATCTTCTACTACATGCTGAATTGGCTTGTCAACTGGGGGGCGCAGAAACATCAAGGGGTTGATGAGTTTGATACCACAAAGTACTGGAAACCAGACAAGGCTTTAGTACAATGGCTTCACAGTTGCTTAGATGTGATTTGGCTGCTAGTTGAAGATAATAAGTGCCTTGTGCCCTTTTATGAGCTAATACGTAGTGGTTTGCAATTTGTTGAGAATATACCTGATGATGAGGCGCTGTTTACACTTATTCTAGAGATCCACAGGAGAAGAGATATGATGGCCACACACATGCAAATGCTAGACCAGCATCTTCACTGCCCTACATTTGGAACTGCCCGACTATTACCTCAGGCCCCTACCAACATATCCGGCGAACCTGTGACTAACATGAGATACTCACCTATAACATATCCAAGCGTACTCGGAGAACCTCTGCATGGTGAGGTAATACTGATCTATATTAGTTATCTCTGAAATATGCTGAATCTCACTCGTCACATAGAAATGGGACATACTACTACGAAGAGGCCTAATGATCAGGAAAAGTGAATCTAGAAATTAATACTGCATTCACATTTCACATTGACTTGGGCGAGGACATCTCAAATTTTCAGGCCACCATTAGCAGCTCCTGTTAATGAACTATTTAGTTCTGTAACTAATATAACCAGAAGTGTGTTGGTCAAAATACCCATAATATTCATCATTACCTTATCAGTATTCCTGCTCATAGAAAAAAGTTATTTATTTATTTGATCTGTTTCTGTCACGACCCAGCACTGTGCACAGCGTGTAATGGGTTTTAGTCATGAGCCACACGCGTCTCACTGGTATAATATTGTCCGCTCTGGGCCGGAGCTTTCACGGATTTGCTTTTGGAATCACCCAAAATTCTTCATACTAATGTGACGGTGTGGGTCAACTTATATACTCTTTAACATTCGCGTGCATTCCATTGTGGCACGGGGTATTACAGTTTCATTCCATTAAAGCAGTCTACATCATTCATAGTACTGTAGAATTTGCACTGGGTGCTAACACCCAAACATATCTTAGTAACATATGGTTACGTTAACAGTTTCTTTAAATAGTATTAGAATTAAAATCCTAGCAGTACAATATTTTTATTATAAAGTACTCCCTCCATCCCAGAACAAATGTTTCTGTTTCACTTTTGGGTTATTTTCAAGGTCGATTTTGCCCGCAAATTAATCCTAAATTACATTGAATTTTTTTTCCATAAAATTATATTAAGAAAGTTCAGGAAGTGTACTTCCATAAAAATTTATAAACTTTTTTCCCGATATTATTTACGAGTAATTTGTGGTCGAAGTAGACCTCGAAAATAACCCAAAAGTCAAAAAGAACATTTGTTCTGGGACGGAGGGAGTAGTAATTTATTATCCTTAGGTAAACACTGAGTTTGAGTTATAGTAGGATGTTTGTTAGATTTGGTTCTCTAAGATAGTTACAGGTTATAGTTTTGCAAAGAAGTCATGATTGCTGTTCACCGTAAGAGTTGGTTTCCCCCTTTTGGGTTGGTTCCCCTCTTTGGAGACGAGTTGTCTTGATTTATTTCTATGTTTCTTTGTTTATTTATTTATTCTGTTAGTAAACTCCATAGCTCCAGAAAATGTAGAGTTGGCTACATGCCCACACCAATATATCATCGTCTCCATATCTGTGTTACAGTAATCTGTTTCTAAGGTGCACTTCATCTTATTATTTTCACCATTTGGACCAGGAACTTGCTGCATCAGTTCAGAGAGGAAGTCTTGACTGGGAGCGAGCTTTGCGATGTTTGAGGCATGCTTTTCGCAACACTCCATCACCTGACTGGTGGAGACGTGTGCTGCTTTTGGCACCATGTCATAGGCAGTATGCACAAGGACCTACACTGGGTGCTGTTTTTACCTCTGAAATGATTAGTGAGGCTACAATTGATAGGATTGTTGAGCTGCTGAAGTTGACAAATTTAGGCAAGATTTCCTTCGTTTCTTGTACACAGATGCACTGCAGATATATGTATATACACACACACCTAAATGTAGGGCAAAGTATTTACAGGAAAACTTATCGTATTTGAGAAATTACTGGAGGATCAACTGTTGTGTCTATCTCATATATGCTCTCTCTTTATAGAATCAAAATCTCTGACAGAAGTAAAGGTTGCCTAATGAGATTTTTGTAATTACTAATCTAGCTAAGATTGCTTGATGCATATTGCTGTAACTAACGCTATTAGTAGGACTGTAGGAGTGTAATCGTGCAAGTAGAAGAGATTTCTGTAACTGCAACTTTCAAAGCCCTGTGATCGGCTCATAATTACCATTCCTATGTATATTTTATGGGCTTTTTTTTCCTTCTTTTTATTTATATATTTCTCACTAGTATCCGCTATGAGTGACTAATATGGTCGAGCACAGTCGGGCCTTCTTGATGGGGCGGCTCTCCCAGCGGCATTTTTTTTACATCCACAAGGCTCGAACTTTATGGTTTTCCGGTGGAGATTATGCATGAGTTTCTAAATTTTCAGTGAGGGAGTCTATTTCATGTATCTAAGAAATGCTATCATTAATTGACCCGTTGATGAATCTCTTGCATCGCTATAAAACCACGGATTTCTGCATTAGTACCATGTACTTCCATTGATTTTTTTTACAATAGCTTTTTAGTCTATTTTCTTATCTTCATTTCTTCTGTGTTAATCTGCAGAGACGAATTGCTGGCAGGAGTGGCTTATCTTCTCAGATGTATTCTTTTTTCTAATGAAACATGGTTGCATTGATTTTGTCGATTTCGTGGACAAGCTAGTTTCTCGGCTTCAAGATGGTGATCAACATATTCTCAGGACAAATCACGTTACCTGGTTGCTTGCACAAATTATCCGTGTTGAGCTTGTGATGAATGCTCTAAACACAGACTCGAGGAAGGTATTTTCTCTTATGTGTGCCTTGGAGTTGATTCTTCCCCCTTGTCCCCAGGTCCAGCATTGTCTTTCAGACTACATCAAATAAGTCTTAGCATTTAAAGCAAAGTCTGGTGTAATATGATTTCTACTATTATTGGCCTCACAATGCATCAGTTTATAGTTTTGACTTTTAAATACTATCACACTGCTACTGCTAGGTAGAGACAACCAGGAAAATTCTTTCATTTCACAAGGAAGAGCGAAGCGCTGACCCTAACAACCCTCAAAGTATTTTACTGGATTTCATAAGCAGTTGTCAGAATCTGCGTATTTGGTCTTTAAACACTTCGACCAGAGAATACTTGAATAATGAGCAGCTCCAAAAGGGAAAGCAAATAGATGAGTGGTGGAGACAAGTAACCAAAGGTAGTGTTCGTAGTTCATAATCAATTATGTTGATCCAATAAGATAAATTGCCCGTGTTTTGATAATATTTTTACATTGCCAATGCTTTTATAACCCTGTTTCAGACTCTAGTGATGTTAAGGTTTGGAATTTCACTTTGTGGTGTTTTGGGAAGGAAATTTATGTATTTGAAAGCTCTCAGATTATGCTTATATTTCGTTGGCCTTTACAAATTGATATTCCCGTGAGTGTTTTGGCATTTTGTTTTTTGCAAATCCGTACAGTGGAGTGCAATACATACATGGTGAAAAAGTTTTTACTAAATACACTTGAGAGTTTTTTTCTAATGATGGAAAAGGGCATATAATGATTTACAACCCTAATACACCTCTTGCTTTTATGAACTGCCCGTTCCCTTAGAAATATATAACCTCTGTGGATTTGTGTCATCATGAGTCATGACAAAATATTTACTGTGATATTTTACTTTAATAATCATCATTAACAAACTGTTCTCTTCTTCTCCATACTATTTTCTCCCTCATGCCGGTCATATCGAAAACTTCTTGATAGGCAATTCGTGGTTGTTTTAAACATGACCCACTAGAATCTTGGCACACTCGTCCACCTCATGAAATGTTATGAATAACTTCATAACTACTTTAACTCCAACGGCGTACTTTGGAAAAACTTCGGTCAAGTTTGTGATTTCTGAGCACAGGGCAACGTGTTTTCAAAGGTTTGGATTAAAAAAAACACGTTATGGCCATCTTCTACTTTCGATAATTACTGCACTCAGTTGGGTATCTAACCCCCAAACCTTGCTGGTTTGTTTTTTGTTTGTTATACTTGCTATGTCAAATTTCATACCTAATACGATCTGTCATCTCCTTTTACTCTTCATCTGAATAATTTACATAGGGGTGTTTTGTAATGATTATTAAATGTCTTTACAATCCAGGCTGTACTACACAAAATTCTTTGCTAAGAATCCAGGTTCTGCGTGGGCATAAAGTGTTGTCTGCTGGATGCTACAGGCTGACACACACATTCGTATCTTTTAATGATCATGTAATTGTGCTCTGGATAGGCTATATCTATGGCCTGCACATGCCCTATCTGTAGAACACATCACATGGTTACTTCTGATAGGAACTCACATGTTTCCAGTCTCTATGGAAACCTAGGCTACATCAGTTTGTTTTCATGGGCATGTCTTCGAGTAATTGTGCAGTTATTTCTGTCCCTGTAAGAAGTGAAGAATTTGTGAATCTGTGTTTGTGTTAGACTAACTGAATGGAATAGTTAGTCCTGAATGGAAATATATTTTGATGTGACTTATTGCTTTTGTAGCTCTAGATTTCATGTTCGTTGGACACTTTGACTCACATGCACATGTCTAGTTTTCGAAATTTATAACTATACTTCTTTCTACTTTGATTTCAAACATTAGGTGAACGCATCATGGACTATATGAATATGGATGAAAGGTCAATCGGGATGTTTTGGGTGGTCTCGTATACAATGGCGCAGCCTGCCTGTGAAACAGTGATGAACTGGTTAACCTCTGCTGGCATAACAGAGATACTGCCTGCAACAAATCAACAGTCAAATGAGAGATTGATGGTGATGCAGGAAGTTAGCCCATTGCCTGTATCATTGTTATCTGGATTTTCGATAAATTTGTGCTTAAAGTTGGCAAGTAAGATGGAGGAGTCCATGTTCACTGGACAGGTACGAAGTATAGTTGATTTACTATTTAATATCTTAAGCATATTTTGCATATGCAAGTGAATGGGGGGTAACTTCCTTGACATGTATCCTCCTAAGCCAACACATCTTCTTCTTGACGTACCAACACCTCACTCCCAAACTTCACGTTCTAGGAGCTTGTCTAAGTCAATATATAGTTGCCACACAATGCTCCTGACAGGTGGAGACAAATGTAGTCCAGATAGAGGGTGTGGGGGAGAGAAAGGGCGGGTGTTATTTTGATAAGCTATTTTGCTAAAGTGACCTAATGATTGACTTGCAAACTGAACAGGTTGTACCTAGCATTGCGATGGTTGAAACATATGTTAGAGTGCTGCTCATTGCTCCTCATGCGTTGTTTCGGTCACTGTTAGCGGTAACTCTATTATTAATATTTATTTGATGTGCTATGCTGATGTTGGAACAAATTCTGTGTGTAATTGATGATTTTAACCTCTAAATATTATTTTGTCGATTGTCATAGGTGTGTGATTGCTGCATAGCTAATTTTAGTTAATTTCTAGTATTATGTGCCTCTGCTTTACGTATTGATCCCTGTCACAAGTGGTCTGTAAACTGTCTGTTTATCCAGATTTGTATGGGTTCCAATGGTCATGACTTATTTGATCATAATTTCTCACCATCAGAGCTCAGTAGAAAACCAAACCTGGATGGATGATAGGAGGCTTGGATTTTTTTTTGCAAAAGATGGTAAAATCGCGGTTCATTCGTTCATTCTCCCTCCACCCCGCTATTAAATAACCCACCTTGCTTTTATGGACGACCCGGTAATAAATACTCCTTCACAAAATAGCAAAAATACAACCCCACATGCAACTCATTTGTCTACTTTATTCTTTTACTTTCTTACCTTTTCCACTCTTTATTCATTTATATCTACTACTTCAATACCCAGTAACCAATTTTATTTATTCTACATTTGTTTTATCATTATTTATTCATATTTGTCAAAACACACCCATAGAAGTTATAGGTACTTAATAGCGGGGCGGAGGAAGTACTTCCTTAGGGAACCTTCAGAAGGTGGTTTTTTTAGTAGCCTTTTTTAGTGTTATGGAAGGCGATTGGCTACACTGGGAGCTAAAGTAAAGGGTTTTCATGTATCCAAGCAACATTGAGACATCGGGAGCACGTTAAAGAAAGAAAAAGCTATTGTATTGAGTTCAAGAACATTGTTTTAGTTAAAATTAGGCATTAGTTCTCCCAGATTTGAGAGAGTTGAAAATCCTTGTTGAATGCAGGGTTGATGAAAATTGCGTATCCACACTTTGAAAAAAAAAGAAGTTAAAGTGAAAAGTGTTCATGGCAGACAATCATAGAATGCAAGTCGTAATTGGTTCAATATGTGTAGAAAGGATGGAGAATCAGCTGAACATTCATTTCTGTACTGTGAATTTGCCAGCCAGTTGGGAACTGTTATCGTGCTGCTGTCTCAAAACCTATTTTGGGTTCTGCCAAAGAAAGAGGTTGATTTTATTTGGACATGGAGGAGGAAGTTCAAGGATAAAACTGCAAAATCAATAGGAATTTGATCCTGGGAATTTCAATTTGGTGTCTCTCTGTGGAAAGAAAGGGATAAGACTTTGAAGACACCTACCGTACAAAGTCTCAAGGTTCTTGGTGTAATTTCCCTGACACTGTTAACTTGGATCACTGTTGTAGCTAAGGATCCTTCAGCGGATTTTGAGGACCTTATGTCCTTTCTTTATGGCGTTCTGATTATCCTCTTCCTTAATAATATTCTCAGATTACCTGTCAAAAGACAAAATAAAAAAGATATTCCAAAACAAACTTGAATCTATATAACTGCAGTTCGAAACGCACAAGTGAATCTTTGATCAAGTAGATTTGAAGAATAATCATAGAAAAGTTAATAGAATGTCTTTGCCACCAAAGATGGCTGCGGATACAAGATCGAAAGATTCTTGCAAAGTTTCTCTTATAGTGGTGGCGGCATGCAACTCAAAGGATGCAAACCAGGTTCTCCCCCTCCCCCAAGGAAAATGTAAAATATGAAAATGATTGATTGCTGGTGGTCATGGTGGCAGCCACCTAGGTTTTCCTACAGAGTAAGCCTCTATTATTGGCTCTGATAGCATATAAATAAGAAATAATTCAAGGATGCTATTGGAGTACTAATATACAAGTTCGAGCTTCTAGATGAGATGAAATTGTATTCATGGTATCAGAGCCTTTTGGTTAACGCCCAGACCTGGGTTCGAATCTCCTTTGCCACGAACTCGACCCGCATGTAATTTCCAGTAAAATGGCCTCCCAAAGAGGTTGAAATCAGCCACGAGTGCAGGGGAGTATTGGATAATTAATATAAATGACTAGATTCCATATCTCTACATGTTCGAACTATTAGATGAGATGAATTCTATAAGATGCTCATACGTCTTTCTTGTCTGTGTTATTCCTTAATAGAAAAAGAAACCAACTAGTCAATGAAAAATTGCAGAATCCTTATAATCTATATTTGATATTAGAATCCTCAATCACATAATTAATACTATGTAAACGGCATTAGTTGAGCCATCTTACCAACTGATTGATCTTGATGAGGAAGCTAATTGATCCTGATTGACAGTTTGTGCTCTGAGTAGTAGACTGTTTGACTATTTGTTTCAGAATTCTATTTTTGGTGCTTGCGAATGTTGTTGACTTGTTGCTTGTGAAGTTTTTTCTGAGTTTAGCAACAATGGCTTTTTTTTTAATTTTATCTGGGCATCCTTGGAGTATGTGCAAGTTTGTACTTCATTTCTGCTTTCTTATCATACTTCCATGGCAGCTACTGGCCCAGAGGAATCAAACATCGTCAACCAAACCTACTGCTTCTATTTTAATGTTCGAAATTCTGAACTACCGCTTGCTTCCAATTTACAGGTGCCTGATTTATCCTATTTAGTACCTTTGTTTGTTTGCTCTACTATTTGTTGTTGCAATTTAACCCTTACTTTTTGCACTCGGAGGTAGGACCACATGGTAGACTATTAAAGCACACTGACTTTATATTATGCCTTTGCATGCAAAGAAGTATGATTAGCAGTTGGCTATAACTTTGCATGCCTCTAATGCATCTACTACTAGAGTATGTATGAGGTTCACAAAATGAAGGAACATGTTATCAATACATTATTTTCTATCCTTCAGAGTATTCAAGGATACATTCTTGTAGAAATATATTGATATATCTGCTGAAGATCATGTAGAATCTTATGTATCTAAATTCCGTCTTCAGTGACTACTTGTTGTCAAGGGGCAAGACGGGGAATCTTCTTGTATGGAATTCATTTTTTATTATTTTTATTTCCACTGCCTCTAATGGAAATGATTTTACTTTCATGGTTTTGTAGGTATCAAGGAAAGAGCAAAGGTTTAATGCATGACATAACAAAAATGATTGCTACACTGAAGGGGAAACGAGGCGACCATCGCTTATTTAGGCTGGCTGAGAACTTGTGCACAAATCTATTACTATCAATTAGAGAATTTTTCTACGTTAAGAGGGAAGGAAAGGTGCATATATATATATATTTTTGGTTTTAACAGTCACCTCTGCCAATAATACCCTACTTTTCATTAGAGTCCCTCTATTTTCAAATATTACCAATACCTTCCCTCAACATTGCAAAATGTTTTATCTGTTGGAACGAGTTGGGAATTTTGGTGGAATCTGATTTCCCAGTTATTTCGTAGGAGCAAAACTTGAAGATGCCAAATGTACAAGCATTCATGCTTTAATGTCATCGACTCCGCTGTACTGATTTTATTTGCCCATGATCTTGCCAGGGTCCAACTGAGTTCACGGAAACTTTAAATCGAATAACTGTTACATCTCTTGCCATCATTATTAAAACTCGTGGCATCGCAGAGGTTGAGCACCTCCTGTACCTACCAACAATGTTGGAACAGGTATTGGCATCAAGTCAACATGCGTGGTCGGAGAAGACTCTTCGCTGTTTCCCTTCTATTTTGCGTGATGCCTTGGCTGGCCGGTCAGATAAAAGGGGCTTAGCTATTCAAGCATGGCAACAGGTACGTGTTCCTAACCCTTTTTTTGTTCTTTTAATATGATGGCTACCCCCTCCCCTTACACCTTTACTCACTCAGAGATTGCACATGGATGGTATATTAATTATTGCCTTATTGGGTTGAAGAATCATGTTAGGGCAAGTAATATCAGAGTGTATGGGTTCTAAAGTTCCAATTGATGAGGGTGGGATGCTGAAGTCTAGATACAACTTCAGCAACTAGCTTTACTTAGATCTCATACCCAAGAACTCTTGAATGGATTTAAAAAATGGCCCAGAAGACAACTCTAGCCTCTTACATCACGAACAGCATAATAGTGCTTACTCTATGGCCGTGTGAAATGTGGATCTTAGAACTAACACATTTCCACGGCCCATTGGAATAACCTTCAAGTGCAAAAATCAATTTCAGGCCAAAAATTGATAAGGCATGGAATAATGTATCTCGAGTTCCTAATTCGGTCCACATTCACATTTCAGATTTTAAGAGTACCATCTTTAAATAAGAGATGAGAAGCCATGGAGGTTTATTCCCAATTCCAAAATTCTTCCTAAAAATAGACTTGCTCAGTATCTCAAAATCGTACTATATCTTGAAATTTTGGAATTGTGAAATAGCTTTTGCATCTGCTTCACTTATGTGTTTAATTTAGTTCTGCAAGGATTTAATGACTTTCAAAATACGGGTTGTTACTGGCAGGCAGAAACAACTCAATGC
>JAYMSR010000786.1:0-12256 GCA_036897825.1 Plantago rigida | reverse complement strand
GTTCCGACGTAAATATTATATTATAAATTTTTATTAACACCATCGTTATTGTACAACGCAAATTTATATGAACATAAGTGTAATATAATAGATAATTTTAAATATTATAATCATGACTAAAAATATCTGTTGGTACCTCAAATCCCTCACTCATGTGAGACAAAATAGGTAATTATTGAGCAGGCAGGGGGTGTTGCCGTTGAGTTGACCCGGCCCCTGGGCAAATTTTAGGGAAATTAGCAAAGCGTTTACAGATTGTCTCCTGAATTTCCGTGGAATTATTGGCTCTCAGATCCGTTTACGATGTCGTTTTGCAGTTCAATGCTATAACCCCGCAAATTAATGCACCCCAAAAATGTGGACATGCAAATCAATTATATAAGGTATGCCTAATTATGTCCTTCCGGTGTGGTTGTATATACTGACACTCCACCAGTCAGACACAGCCTCCAGCTAGGAGGAGACACCCTCTTGAGGGTTACACGGAAACCGAATCTCCACGGTGAATGACGAAGGTCTCGGACATTTAGAATATAAGTTGCATGTATGATATAAGTAGAAATGATATTTCAATGCCTAATTAAGCCTAGGGCCGGTGAACCTTATATATTGATTTCAGAGATACTTATTTTTTGTTTGTAGAATCGAAAGTATCTCAACGTCTAACTTAAACTTAGTTCTATACGTGTAGATTCAGGAAGGCAAAGAAGATTATGGAGATCAATGGTTGAACTCGATTGTGTATGTAATTCTGATTAAAGATTGCAAGAGAATGAAAAAGACTCCGCCTACGGCTAACTTAGTGGTCGAACAAAAAAGATAGTGTTTTTGAATGTATGGCTCTATTTGATAGCGGCAACTGATCATGTGATGCAAATATAAATCAAGTTCTCAAGTTGAAAGTGGTTTACACTAGGTCTCCACTCAAATGCGGTGGACATTAAATCGAGACTGTCGGACTAGCTAGAGATGGTCGTTCAATGTTGGACCCCATCAATCCACAAAACTAACAAGATTGTGCACTGAAATAGCCGGAAACAACCGAATTAAACTATCATTTTCTAAAGCCCGTTCTAACCGTTCACAAATAAAGGAAGAAGCATATTGTTTCCAGGTAAACAGAGGACCACCGAACACTAAATCAAATAAGCCACAACTATTAATAATAGTTTGTTAAAACAAAAAAATTCCACTACGTCCCAGTTTTGACCAGTGAATTAGTAAGACCCTAAAACTCCTATGATGATGACGGATGGCCCAAGTACCCTCTCTCTATCTCTCCCAACCAGCTTAAGAGTATGTGATCGAGTTTTTGAGAATGATTTACAATTATGTTGGACTAGCACCAATGAACTCTAATTTATCCGTTAATCCCAAAATCAAGATAATCAGAAAACAATTACATATACCAAGTCAATTAGATATTGTGGTTGAAAAAAAAACCACATACCTTCGAATAATTACTTTTAACTCCTTTGCCAAGTGAATCATTTAAAGTCATTTTCCAAGAGCGTCATTATCAGCCGCAGAATCCCCGTTATAAACAAAACTTAATGTAGCAGATTTTAACTCTCAAAACAGTACTAGCTAGGTAGCTGGGACAGTTGATTCTGAGTGCATCACGACCCCAGCTCTAACTGCAAAATTTGACAAGCTAACAAGTAACAGTGTGCAATGTCCAAAAGTTAGGGGAAAGTTAAATGGCAAACATAATATTAATTTAACTAACTACTCCGAGGTCCCCCAAAAACAGGTCTCATGTACGCATTATCAAATCTCCGCCAGAAAGAATGGATAGTGTAGACAGGTCTCTCTATCAGCATCGACAAATTATCTTTCGCCCGTGAAAGGTTAGTTGATGCTGATTCCTCAAACGAAAGCAAAGGAAGTGTCATATTCTCCTTGGCAATACTTGGTTCCCTCTCTATGCCACCACTACTACAAGGAGGAAGTAGATACCTTATCAAAGGCTTTGTTAAAAAGCCAAACACCTGCAATTCATGTGACAATTACCACATAAGAAACTATCAAATAACACTGAGTTACAAATGCATCCAATTAAATATCAGTAAAGAAATGTGCCAATTACTACATATGAAGCCATCATACAACATGAGATATAAGTGTTAAATTTTTTTACTCACCACAGTGCTAAAAAGTACGACTATAACAGTTGTCGTGACCATGACGGCGTTGACTTGATTCAGAGGAAGCCCGGACAAAGTAAACTGCAATAGCCAGAAAAGAATTTAGGGACCAGGGCAGACATAACAAAACTAGTACGTACGTATAAATTTTACTCTAAATTTCCCTGGAAAAACATACCTGTTTGAAGGCCAGGGCGATGGATACAGCTCCTCTCATCAGTCCAGCCCACCATATAACCACCTAGTTTAACAGAAGAAAATTACAAAGCCTGTAAAAAAATGGATATTTCCATCTAGTCATCTAGAGCTGTACTGTAAATTTTGCTTCAGACAAATCACATGTACAAGCATTTGCTAATATGACATTTCAGAAAGGGAATACTGCTCCCAACCCCAAATAATGTCACTTTATTGTTATAAGATTCTCTCTTAAAACCCCATTAATATTAGGTCCAAATAAAGCTCCATCTTTAGACAATCCTATCCCTCCGCAGTCTTAAATTACCTGGAAGTAAAATAAACAATGAATGTAGCAACAGCATCCTAATTTTTGGAAATACTGTATATCATTTCTCATATCAACTCATAACCGATTCAATCAATGTCGTCTTCTGCCAGTTGGGATTCCTGAATCTTTTGCTGTGCCACCCTCTGCCCCAGCAATAGAATGATACCACGTGTCAATAAATTTCACTAAGAGGAGCAACAGATTAACACCTCTTTCTGCGTAGCTTATTCATTTGTTTTGTTTTTTTGAATCATCAAAATATATTATATCACATCCAAAACGTTCTACAAGAGCATAAGATATGCTACACAAATTACATAAAATTACGTAGCTTATTCATTGTTTGCTAATTTAGTTAACATGACTGACCCTTTCACAATTTTTAAACATATATAAGAAAATTCAATGTTCATTAGCATGATTTGTTCTACTTTTATTTATTTTATTTTTTTTGATCTTTTGGCATAAATAATGTCAGTTCAATTTTCTGTGAGAAAACTAATGTCCAGTGGATTGAAACTACAAAAATGACCTTGTAAAACATATCCAGGCTGTTAGGTTGTGGATTTAAGAAGACTTTGGTCTTTTAATATTGAGATAGGAAATTTTAAGCTTTGGAAGACCATTTTAGAGGACTTTGAGTTAAAATAGAGTTTGAAAGTCTACTACTCAACATTTCCTCTCTGTGTTTTTTCTTTTACCACTTGCATTTTGCACTTTTCTCATCTCTCCTCCTAGTATTTAGTTTCCTATAAAACTATAGGATATATATACAAGCTTTGTAATTTTAGTAATTAAATGACATTCTATAATAAGCTATTCTCATTTATTTTTAAAATAAAGGCAAGAAAAATATGAAAAGGTGTGCAAGGTGTACTTTTAAATTTATACGGTGTAATTCTAGAGTAAAAGTGACATTTTTAATATTTATTACGTGTGAATTAATTTTCATTTCTAGTAATGTTATACAGTTGTATAGGACACCTAGAAATAAAAAATTTATACAATATAATTTTTCAAAACATTAAATGATTATATCTGATATCTGACACATTAAAGAACCACATGTAGACTCAAGCCACATTACAACACTATATATGGAATTTTCCCATATATATACACTCGATTTTTAGAAACTCACGTAGATATTTAATAGAGAAACTAGTGAGTATTTAAAACTTCAAAAAGCGTGCATAAATCTTCATTTTCATTTTCATTAATTTATGATTAAGTTTTTAACTCATTTTCTCAAATCATATAATTATTTTTGTATTATTTCCATTTATTTTTCAAAAAAACTTTTTAAAATAAATTTTAAAAACCAAAAGTATCCAACTACACTTCATATTTGAAATAAACTAATACTTTATATAACAAAATTTCACCAATACAAACAATCAAATCATACTAACTACCTGAATACCAATCATTAATCAATTATCTCTTACACTTTCTTACACATCCTATTCCAATACACTACTACACCCTAAAATCCAATACCAAATACAATATATCAAAACTGTGCTAAAAACCAGTTTACTATTCCAGAATCCAGTTTCTTACCACTCTACTAAAATTGAGTTTGGGAGTGGATTCCCAAACACCCCGATCATTTCCGTTTTTATCGCATTTAAATTATGTGTAAATCAAAAAATGTTTTATGAAGTTTGGTACACTTATAAATCTTTGCATTTAAATTATGTGTAAATCAAAAAATGTATTATGAAGTTTGGTACACTCATAAATCTTTGCAAATCTTAGGCAAAGACTACATATTTTAGAAATGTTATGACAAATTTGCAGCCATAATTGATAATTTATCACTAATTACCAACTTTCCACCAACATATGCTTAATCTCTCCATTTTCTGGAGATTGATATAAGTAAATAATAGAGCGTCAGGAGGATTTAATGCGATTGACCCTGTAATAAATAACCTTCACTAAACATCATAATAAGAAGGATAGGGAGGAGTTATGTTAATAATAATATGCCATTATTTGTTCTAATATACACCATCTCCAATGATAGAACCCTCTCAAACCCCCTTCGCCCTGCCACATCAGCACTTACCTCACACCCTCTACAACCATTCTACTCCAATGGTCACACCTCATTCACCTTTCTTTTCTCATTTCTTTTAAACTTCACCTTTTCATTTCTTTTTCTTTTCATTTTTATTTATAAATGTCATTCTAATTAATTATAATAATCTAAAATTAATTTATAAAAATTACAATATTTCAAAATAAAATCGGCAATACTTGTAAATTAATATTACAATACTTGAAAATAAAATTACAACAAACTCCAATAATTTAAAACACAACACACGAAATTAAAATACAAAACAAGAAAATAGAAGGAATAAAAACAGAAAAAGAAAACGAGAAAAGAAATAAGAAAAATAATAAAATAATAGCTCACACAATCTCACACTAGATCTCATCCTAGTGTGAGTGTGAGTAAGGATCTCGTCCTAGTGTGAGCACTCACTCCACTCACACTCCTTTGGAGTTGGCTCACACTCCACTCGCTGGTCTAAAAAAGTAAAACAAGCAGTGACGTCCACGAATAGCGCGCAAACGGAGCTAATTCAGTTTCTTCTTCTCCAAACCCTCACCTGACCTCACTCACCAGAATCCTCCATCGACAAATTCATCTCCATTCCGCTTCAAACAACGTGACAGTGCCCTTCTCTTTCCTCCATCCATTCTGATCCCTCATACGGAAATATAACCAATGTCTGATCACTGACGGAAATGATGATCGCGCAGTTTCTGGCTGGTTCAGTCAAAAAGCTCGCCGACCGGTAATACTCTCGTTGATTCGCACTCACACCTGCCAATTTCAGTTTTAGCCTTTACTCTCAATTTTTTTAATCTGATTATGGTGTTTTGGTTAGTAGTAGCAGAAAATTGGCAATGGTGATGAATTTTGTTATCCTCTCGCTTTGATATGCGTGATCTGCTGTTATGTTTCTAGTGTAGGAAATCGTGCTGTGAACAACACCTTGTACCCGTTGGTGTAAACTCGAATTGTCCTTTTTTTTTGGAATCTGATTTTGTTGTTTTGGTTAGTAGTAGCAGCAAATTGGCAATGGTGATGAATTTTGTTATTCCTCTAGCTTTCATATGCGTGATCTGCTGATATGTTTTTAGTGTAGGAAATCGTGTTGTGAACGAAACCTTGTGCCCGTAGTTGTGAACTCGAACTGTCATTTTGTTTTTTGAATCTAATTATGTTGTTTTGGTTAGTTGTAGCAACAAATTGGCAATGGTGATGAATTCTGATACCCTCGCGCTTTGATATGTGAGCTGCTGTTATGTTTTTAGTGTAGGCAATCGTGCTGTGAACGAAACCTTGTGCCGATAGGTGTAAACTCGAGTAGTTACATATACTTGATCTCTTAATTGTCTATTTCTCAGAGAGAATTATAGCTTATTTTTAAAGAGTTATTATAGTTACACAATATAGCCTTGATCACTTGAACATGAATCGGACAATGCACATGTAATTTGGTATGTTCAAATTGATCATTCTGATAGATCTAGGAAAGGAATTAAGCGGATTAGTTGGCTGTGGTGCAGGATTTGAAATCTCGAATTATTGCGTTCAAAATTAGTATGGCTGAAGGTTAGGCAGTTGGATGGTCTATATTTCATCCTATGGATACTGAGAAGATTGCACTTTCAGAGAGAGAGAGAACCTGTAAAGGTAGTACGAACTAGAAAGTAATGTGTGTCTTAGGATTCATTTTTCCCAAGAGGTTAGTGTGAGTGCAGATTGCATAAATTGAATGGGTCTACATTCGTGGAGATCTTTTTCCTTTTTGGCATCGCCGAGGAGTCACCGCCTTAAAGTGTTAGCTAGAGCAGGATAATCTTTTATCCCCTCCGTCCCACAACAAATGTCACATATTCCATGTATATCTGTCCCACTACAAATGTCACATTTCCATTTTTGGCAACATTTACAACACATTTACAACCCATGTGCATTTGTCCCCTAACTTTTACACTGCACATTAAACTCTTAAACCCTAAACCCTAAACCCCACATGAGACTAAGAAAATGACCAAATCACGTTAAACTTACTCCCTCCGTGCCCAGAACCAAACATGACATTTGTTCTGGGACGGAGGGAGTAAGTTTTAACGTAGTTTGGTCATTTTCTTAGTCTGATGTGGAGCCTGCCTTCCTGCCTATCAGAAAGTGGAGAAGGACATGATAGAGCATAATGTTTTGGCCTTTGGTATTAATATATGCCATTTCCGGCTTAAGCAAACTCTGGGGTCCCATTATAGAAGTTTCATCCACTTCGTGTACATATTATGAAAGATTCAGAAGCACATATCACTCACACTCATGCTCATCTCTAGCTTAAGGTATGGGTGTACTAGGCCAATAGTACCTAGAAGAACAGGTGCCGGTCATCGAATAGATTATCTTGGAAATGAGAAGCAACAATATGCAGGCAATCACCATTTATTTAATAAAACCATGAAATCACAAGTACTGTGACTACAAGGTGTACTCTAATTCCTGGATACAATCAATTTATTACATCCATCTAGAGGTAAATTTTAATTTGATTAATAGGTCATAAATCCTTTTATGATGTTTACATTTTCCATATCTTCCTCTTAAGATAATAGAATACTGGATACCAGAGAATCAAGCTCCATTGTGTTGTAGCCTCCTTGAGTAATTTAAAGTTCTGATTTATTTGGTATCCAAGCACCAACAGTAATAATCGGATTGTGAGATTTCCAACATCTTTTCTGGAGTCATCCTCTCAAGCTCGTTTTGACGCCATGAAGCAAAGTTGTTTCGGTTTTGCGGGTCTGAAACCACAGGATAGTCATCCATCTCATGAACTTGTGATCTCATTCTCATATACAGCTTCATAGTTGCAACACAGTCTTCGTAGGGGTCTTGCATACCATTTTGGATGTCATATCTATACACACGTACATAATTCTCAATTCCTGGGGATAATTCTAAAATAAATGTAAAAACATGCGTAAAAAGCTACTTACCCAAGGTATGCTTTTGTTAAATATTTCAGTGTGTTGCTGAGCTTGCTTGTTTTCATTAGTGGAGGATATTTTGCTGTATCCCTGTAGGAAGATTCTATATTAGTGCTAGTAAAAGCGATTAATTCTTGACTAGTTTCTCTACAACGTATTTTTTTTCACTTGAAACATGTGTGTCTACAACTTATTTTGATTCAGAAAATCTCAAATAATAACCGGAGATAACAATACTTTTTACGACACAAAAGCCCGTATAACTTTGTTTGTTCAGCTTGCCTGATCAGTAAAGCTGGATACTCCATTTCTAAACACTTCAAATCGTGATCTAGGCCATGGCCAACTAGGATTCTTGCCTTTCCACCTTTAGAACGTATCTGCCATATTGTTTCACCATTGCACAAATAATCTTGAATCTTTCTCTGGACTTGCTTAATTGGCATGGCATCTCTCAGATGTTCTGGTCGTATGCCTGTTGTTTCATACCTGAAGAAAATTTGTTGTTATGGCTGGATGGAATTGAATTCGAAAGATGCTATATTCTTCTACGAGAAAATTGTTTACCTATAATTGGTGACATAGATGTTTGGCTTCACATATGCATGAAAGATAATCCTTTCATACTCATCGATCAGACAAACCCATGCACAAAGATCCAGGGATCCATCACTACCACCACCCACCATTTTGCATGCAAGTGAAACCACCTTTCCTCTGCTATTATCAATCCTCAGATCATCCTGAATGCCCAAGTTAGCCATGCGATACAGCAGTCCCTACATAGAATAATCATTAAACATATTTTAGTTAGTTGTCGTAATTAGAGGAAAATGATGATGTCTATGAAAGGTGAGCGTCTTTACATTGTTGCCACGTGAGAGTTGACATGCCCTTCGGTGAATTTGAAGAGCACAGCGGCTATTGAAGATAGTTAAGCACAGGTCACACCCTCTTTCCTTAAAAATCCTTTCACATTCTGCCTTTGGCAGAGGTAAAAGGCAGAGGTCCTAATAGAAGAGCAGCATGCATTACAATCTGAACATGAATTAACTAGTATAATAATATCTCTAGGAGATTGAAAAAGTACCTATGAGATGCTCCCTCAGGGACTCAAAAGAGCGGCAATGCTTTTGACAAATTCCACACTTGGGTTCATGGTTTGAATGATATGATACCCTCATATGCTCAACCAAGTGCTCCATTTTGTTAAACTGTCTGTAGCATGCAGCACATTTGTTCCTGTCAAGTAGTTCACATATTATGTATTAACAATGGTTAACATAGACGACACACATTATTATTCAATAAAGAAAACTTATATGGCCAACATTGTTGTTGCATGAAATAACATATACCTGCTATCCATGATCGAATGATTGGAGTTCTCCTGAATAGACCCTAACTTGAGATATTGGAGCACTTCATCAGGTTGTGGAAAAACGGAGGTATTTATATATGCAATTTGGAACCTTTCCAACCCAAAATTTGAAAGATTCCTCAAGTCCACATTAGGTGCTTATGTTGGGGTTTTCTCTGTTAATCTCATACTAATTAATGTCACCAGATTGGAAAACATAAATTCTTTTTTGCCCGTGAAATCTTTGGTTCACATTTGAGCTGCTAGAATATTTTCGTTCTCACGTGTGTCAACATTAGCACATCAGGGTTGCGTAGCCTGTACTTATTTCCATGCCGGTTTGACCAAATGTTATTCATGTCTATCTTGATCAGGCAAAACAGCTGGTTCCATCACTATATTTGTAATTATAGAAGTTACTATTTATTCATCCATGATTCTATGTTCTTTATTATCACTCGTTAGTACTGTAGTAGTATGTATGATATATGAAGCATTTAAGATTTTGCAGCAAGCAGTTGTTTGTTCAACAATTTTGCTAAAACATTGGTCTTGCTGTTCGTCAAGGATAATAGGTCTTGGGTTCATCCTATTGGTGTTTTTCCATGGTTCCTCTAGCAACAATAGATGCTAATTTAACAATATAGTTACCGTCACAAATAGAGTCAACAGTTTAATTATTAGTTCCTTATCCAACTATGTCAGTGAGCTGCAAACTAAAATTAATGGGGTGTGCTGAAATTGCACTGTGTTTGACTCTATAAGGGAAGATGTAAAAATTATGTATGGTTTAGTGCTCCAGTGCCAAGTGTTCGGGCCCGTCACTGACATTATTGTTACACTTTGCAGTTCTTTTATCTGTATTTCATACATTTTGTTTGCATTTGGGTATAATTTAATTGGCCTCCATGTCGATTCCTTGAGCAGGTATGCAGTGATGGATTGACTCCACAATTGATTAAATATTCAATGTGGAGTAGCAAGTGTATTGCAGATAATAAAAGCATAGAATCCCTTCGAAGAAAACTTTTATCCATATCCTTTCAGCAAAAGCTATGGAGTCAGGAGATAAGGCAATCAATTAGCTGATGGCAGGTAATCTCTTGTGTCTTACATTCCATTGTCACTGTGTCCATTACTACTGAAATGAAAAAGGAGAAGAACGCGCTGTTAGTTTGACCTGTAGAGTATGGGAGGTCTATCTTTTGACACCGTAGGGCCAACATATCAGATACCCTCTGGAAACTTCAGAATGTAAAGATTCTGGACTTCTAGGCCCCCACCATTTTATGCTTCTTGCCTCATTTCAATCATCCTCTTAGGTTTCTGTTGAAAGTACTGGACAATGCAGTTCTTGGATCTTGCATGATGTGAATTCAACCTGAAGCGGGAAAACATAATGCTGAATTCAATACCAGAATAACTCATTTGATATCCTAGATTCGTTATGGCCAAATTTCACACTCACTCGAGAATCATGATCTGTGGAGCTTAATGGATCTTGGTTTTACAATTTACAGTTTACAGATGTATCTGATGTACAATAGTAAAGGAGAATAATATCAATGTCACTGACCCAGTAAGCCTTTGACTTCATTCTTGTCATGTTTTCTAATTGCTAGAGGCTATTGCTGTAATCTCTTAAGTAACCTAGCAAATTGGAACATAATGTACGTGTAATTTTGTACTGGCTACATAAAGAATAAGTATATGTTGACACTTGCATATTCGGAAATCTCTTCTTGTACGAGGGTGAGATGGGATTTGACTGTATTTGCATTGAATAGTTGAACAGGCCAAGGAGACGGTCACAGGGTCAAAATTTATGTAGCATTTAGTGTTCTTTGTGATAAAAGTAGGCGCATCTTTTCTTCTTACTTTTGCTTTGTCATGTCCTGAGGAAAGCATATGATTCTTCAAACCTCAAACTGGTCAAAAGTTGAGCAATGTGCACGCGTTACTGGAAATTCTCTTTATACTTCCTAGTCTTAATGCTCTGGAAATTCCATGCATGTTTGAATTTTCTTTATTTGTATAAAGTGATTCGTCTTAGGATTAGGATTGATCTTCACATGATACTGCTAACAAAGAAATTGATTCATATGATTTTGTACTAAAGATTCATGGATTTCCTCATCTTTTCATAACAATCTCAAATTCTCAATTGATAATGTTTTGAATCTTTAAAATTGATTTGGAACTTATTCCAATGTTACTTTGTGCAAAGAATATATCTTTGATTCTACTTGTCATTTTTTTATCCTTAATTCTAGGTCTTGGTTTGGGGCAATATCCCACCCTGTGCACTTGGCATGTCTGGATTGATATTAAATTGTGATTACGGGTTAAAGTTAGGAAAAGGAACTAAAAATAAATATAAAAGTACATAGTACAGTGTAAGCCAGTTCAAAGATTTGTAAATTGCACCTTGGTTTTCTACAGATTATTCAGTATAATCCCAAGATGTCTAAAGTTAATTTTTCAAAGTTATTACAAGAGTTATTATCTCTATACAGTGACACTGTTACTTATGGAATCCCAGTGTTGTGTAGCTCTCTGAAGGGATGGAGATGTGGAGCCGCCCAAGATATGTAGTTATATAGTGAAGAACTCAGTGGTTTGGTTATGGTCTTATGGTTTGGTTATGGTCTTATGGATGGAATTTTTACGCAACAATTATGTGCAGCCATGAAGATTTGAACTCATATCTATGGGTCTTCTGATGGTTCGATTCTAAAACCATATTGTTCATGAGTGCAGATCTGGAGAGATGCAAGCTCGACCTGGGCATGGTTCTTGTTCGTGTCTGTACCGAGCATCCTATAGTCACTGAAGGGAAGTGATATGCGTCAACGAGCTAGCATTCCTATGCAGCTAAGCAAACTCCCTATTTTGTGTAATCAAATGAAATATTCGCCATGTCAGTTCTCATTGGTTGCTTTTATGATTCTCTCACAAAGGACCAGGAACTAGGATCTAAAATTTGAATTGATGTTGAATTTGAAAAGTGTCACTTTTCGATATGGATATCCAAGAGAATGATTACTTATCATCGTTGAATGCTTTTAGAGTATACAAAACTTTTGTGTGAGATCGTATTTCGGAGAGACTAGATCTGGATTTTGAAAATGTAATGTTTATAGTTAAACATGTGATGTTTGATCTGGTAAGACAGTCCTCGCAAAAGGGGAAACAAGACATCTCAAG
>JAYMSR010000785.1:0-12258 GCA_036897825.1 Plantago rigida | reverse complement strand
CTTTCTTTGCAACCTGCAATCTTCTAAGATTGGTAAGGGACACAACATGTGGCTGGCAGCTTTCTTCTTCAGATCAACCCTAGTTGAGTTGTGAAATGATGGATTGTCTAGATTTTGGTTTTGTCTGCCATGGATGGCATGTTTGTAATTAATTGGAAGTTTTCATTAAACTAGACATTTCAGGAGGGATGAAATAATCCAAAATCAAATACCTCCTTCTATGAGTATTTGAAATTTGTTGATTATTTATGTACAAATTTACTATCTTGAGTTGTGATGGAGAAATTGAATTATTTTAAATAATCCATTTTTTCGGGTCAACATAAACTCAATCAAACTGGATTATTAATGGTATTTGAGTAAAATCCCTCGGAAATCCCCTCAAACCAGCCCGTCACTTTAGAGATGACGTCTGATCATAATGGAAATTAGCCAGAAAAGATAACCGGATTCCTATCATGGAGCAAATAAGTAAATTTTCATATGATTATGCAACTTCATATTCAAAGTTGATTTTTACTTCATATAGTTTACACGAGAAGGCCAATGGCCATATCCTGTAGTTTTTAAGCAATCATGATGGGGGAAATATATATCATATACATAACAGATGATCCAGTTGAATGATGATTCTTCTCCTACAAGTTTGCACAATGGAGGAATGTACTCATGCCAGCTTTGCTTGTTCTTCAAGTTGTTCCTGTTCAAAGAAGCCAAGAGTTGAGGACCAAAATAAAAAGTTTACTGGTGACAAACAAAAGCAGGACGACAGACGACTTGTGAAAGCTAGGAGCATATATCTATAGATACAAAAAGCTCAAACCCGAGGAAAAGAAAAGGAGTCCACTGACCTCAGATACAAAGAAGGCATGGAAACCATACGGAACTCGTTTTGGCAGTTCAACAACAGCAACAGGATCAGGTGACATTGTTTTTGCATCAATTACATTCACCGTGGACTTTCTGTAAATTTAACGAATACATGATTAGTTCAGAAAATTGATTATTTGCTTTAGGAGCAATCTGATTTCCCGTTCAGAAAAGCAATTCAATAAAAGGTTGAACCATTGCATTTGGTTCTGGAAAGTGGAACCGCTTGCACTGATCCAGAAACTAGAAGAGAAATCAACTTGAACAAAAGCATGCCTGGATCTAGTTTAAAACGAAGTAAAATTAGATATGTATCTATTGGTCTGTGAAGGATGTCCATCTGCAATGCATCGTATTTCTATGTAGCTTACGGAAGCAAGAGAAAGGAAACTTAAAAATGTATATAATATATTACCCAGTATTCTCATCATGTGCAAAGAAGATCAGGTAACCATCATCTTCTTCAGATGTAGTCCCAGGCTCCTTAGGCACAAACACAGCCTCAGATCCAAATCTTCCAGGCCCAAGGTCAAAGATACCTTTGATGTTTCCCCCAACTTCGACCTTTTCTTTTCCAGCCTCTGGCTCAGCATGCAAGTCAAATTTGATAATTCCAGTTACTCTGGCAATACTATCCAATGTTGTTCCATATACGTTGTTGTTCCATATACGTAACGTTGTTTCCTGCCAGTGTAGCTTTCATTTATTCTGGGAAAGTCTACAGCAGACGCAGATAATTTTCTCTGCGAAGCCATTCCATTTTTCAGGTTGAACCTCATCTCATACCTGCAAAAAACAAACTGAATCACTCAATATTGGAAACATTGCAGATGGACCCTGAATAGAATCTTGGTGATAAGGCTCTTACAGTTCATTAGTGAAATTCTCAAGCTTTTCTTTTACGGTGCCATTGACCTGGTCAAGATCTAGATTATCAAGTCGACATGTGATCAGAACAATTTCATCACCTTCCTCCCAAGCATTGGCTGTCATAGAGAACGAGACATGAAACCAATCAGGACAAGAAACGTGGAAGTTAAAACAGAATATCCTGCTCAGTTGCTCAATTATACCCCTTATATTCATCATAACTTGCTTCAACGAAGAAAGTGATATTAACTTTTGAGTTCTAAAGGGTCAAACTCAGGAGGCTGAAGCTCGAGCACAGGTTATTGGTTTAACCAAAGATAGACAATAATGTTTTCCATTTTACCAATTGGAAAGACTTGGCTTTCAAAGAAGAAAATGATCTAATTAACTGATGGAAGTGATTTTGGTCCACATGAAACTATAAGGGTTCCCACCTTCCCATGCCCCCATACATCCAATTCTTAATTGGATATTTGCTCGATATTTTATGATGAGAAAATATCCAGACAACCACGATATCATCAGAACAAGAATATAGATCATTGGTCAGGCAAAGGTTGTTTCAACTTTTAACTGCCCACAAAGTTAAGCATCTAAACTATGTGAAAACAAACCACTCAAAACTAATAATGTGTGTCATAAGAGGATAACTTAGTGTATCAATTCCTCACTACAACATGTGAGTAAAGCTGCTCACCGTTGTGGAATATGAAGCAATTTGGGAGTTCAAACCACTTGATCAGGAGCTCATTCTTATCATACCGTGGAAGAATGCCAAAACGAGCTTTCTTAGTAGAATCGTAACTGAATACGAACTTCTTTTCCTTCACCATTTCCTGAAAACAAGAAACTTCTAAATAAGACAGGACACATAATCATGACACATGCAACAGTCTGAAATTAATTCATGATTAAGATGAACAATTTGGTCAAGACCAACATAGAATATAGATCACACTTTGAGAAGCACTAATCAAGCTCTACAGCCAATGGATATCTTTAGATAGGAGGCTCTTATGATTTATGACCCCTAAACTATACAGTGAGGCTACCTCATATGATCGGAGTCAGCAGGGAGTCTGAGGACTATTTCCGTCATGTTTTTGATTGGTCAATACAAAATAACACTTATTGTTAACCATGGATCGGGCAGCATCCATGTTAATAAGAAACAATACCATGGATCAACAGTTCATCCTTTTCTTTTATCCCTCTTACCAGCAGAAAGTGAAAGAATATCTGAATTTTTTACTGAACAATAAAACTGAGTTGATAACTTCACATTTCCGTACCTCTATCTTATCAGAAAGTGAGATAACATAGTTATGTGATCGATGTTTCAGACTTGTAAGTGATGGAGTGTGATGTCATCATTTCTTTAACATTTGTTCAGGGATAAGAATGGTTGGAATCTACGATGTCCTCATGATTGTGAGAACTAGGTCCTATTTCATGAAACAAATTATATGGGATACTTCCCACAAGTGCTAGAAGCTTTTCCTGCACAAAGGTTTAAGTCAACCAGTAGTTTCCACAAGGAGCTGGGTATAACTATATTATTTCCTATAAATATCAATAAATGTAGCCTGTAGGTGCAGAAGCCATGGTTCAGGAATATGGAGATATCCCAACATGCATGTGATACCAGATAACCAGAAAAAAATAGATGACAATTTCAATGATTGAAACAAGTTACTAATGCAAATATCAAGCGTATTAACATTTATTTAAATACTGCAACAAAAGTTACTATACCTTTGGCCTGAAGTACAATGGTAGGTCCATAAAAACAGCATAATTTTCAGTGATGGCAAAATCATGCACCATAATGGGATCTGATACAGTTATTGGTACTGGATCTTGCATGACACCATCCTTCGATATTACACGGTAGGTAATATATGGTGGCGAGTGAGAGTAACCAAAGGTGAACATTTCTCCTGCATTGATAGTCTGTGTAAGCAAGCTACATGGTTGGAAGCAAAACATTCATAGAATATCAATTGACATCTTTCAAGAGATTGTAAATCTATCGTCACGAGTCAATAGAAAAATGCTGCTTCATACCTGCATCTATATCACCAAGTTATCAACGAGTTGCTAACTACCACCCCGTCTAAGCTAAAACTATCTTGAGTCTGGCATATGGTTACTTATACCAAGGATTATATATTTTCAAAAGCTAAATTTTGAGAAACTACAGTCACAACAACTTTGTGATCTGACAGAAGTATATTACACTCCCATCCACCAACTCCTCCAGCTCATAAACACACATTGCTTCTTATCTGCCTCACACAATCTGTTCGACACTACATTACCTAAATGGGCCTATGTGCCATATGAAGGATCTCACTGGATATTTTCCTTCATTATCTAACAACTTATGGAGTTTTCACACATGACAGACATATGGAAAATGCTATTTCTTATTTACGGACAGGCAAGTGCTATTTTCAATTTACAGATAGACACACCAAGATCATACTGGTTACAAGGATGACAATCAATTAGAGACAAAAATCTAGTGTTTGCAGTTAAGGATGGTAAAAGTCACAATATCAAGAATTTGGTAACATACGCAGTGGCTTCCTAATTTGTGTGATATTTTAACAGGTATTTGAGCAAGATCCAAAAACAATGTCAATTTTATTCCCTACCACAATGATACATATCTCAAAAGGAATACAAAAGCATACCCTCTATATAGCAATAGCAGAAGAAGTCACACATATATGGTAATTTCACCGTCATTTCAAACTGAACTAACTCAGTGATGTGAGGTACATACTATATAGACATATGCATATATATACAAGTCAAGTTTGTAGGCAATTGCGGAAATATTACGATATTCTTATGAAATTGTTTCTTACCTGTAAATGGATCAACCTTGGGATGAGCGGTAAATGAATGCGACAGTCTTTTGTCATAATCCATCATGCCGATGGTTTGGAGATCTCCATCTTCCAGAACTTTTATGGCATCTGCGAGGTAAATTGAGAATTAAGATATTATTCCAGGAGTTTAATCATCTGTTGCTGCAAGAGGAACATTTGGTAATAATACTCAGCACAAAGTCAATTTCAGATTGTGGAAATTAAGGAGACAAGATGAAAGGGAATGACATGCAGAAAGAGTGAAAAGGGAAAAAGAAATGGGAAAAACATAAGACAGCATTTGATTGGAGTGGTCTGCTCAGGTCCATATGGAGAATTTACAAGAAAGCAAACTTACATGGTTTGTCCGCCTCACTGAGCGCCAAAAGCTTTCCATGGTGATACACAAGAGCTGTATTGGCTGAAATAAGATGGCACCACTTTTTTTTTATATTTGAAGGTGAGGGTTGGGGACATAACAGTGGGGAAACATTACAGTCGACTTACCTGTACCATATCCGTAGGAAGCATCCAATACTTTGAGCTTTATTCTTAGCAATTGCATGTTAACCATGATCAAGCCAAAGAACCCTTTGAGATCTCCAATCTGTAGATTGCGTAGAAGCATCGTAAAACAGAAGTATACTTCCACAAGAACAATCCGTGCAAATAGGATAAAATCACACACAGTCAAACTATAGTGATTTATCAGCACTTGCATGTTTCCAAGAGACTATTTGAGCTTTCCTTACCAGAGAAAAATGTTCATATTTGGTACAATACAACCAGAAAATTTGTTTATGAATCTAATCCAAAGGGTTGGACTAAAGCTTGGAAAACCAAAATAAAATACAATAGAAAGCAAAAAAAAAAGCAAAAAGAAAAAAAAGGAAGAATGATATTGTAGCTCAGATACACCCTAAAAGGATAAACAAATTTGTGCATTCAAAAAATAAAGTAGGCAGATTGACTAGGTTGGGTGCTTGTTGGCTATGTGAAAAGTCGTTAACATTTGAAGAGTTATTAGAGGAAGGAATGAGAAGAGCATGAAAAATAGCAGAAGAGGTCCAAATTACAGCGGTATTCCATTGCAGACCTTCATAAACTTAGCTCCACCATACAACTCTTCCTGTTTAAGACGTGATGTCTTCACAAAGCGAGAGACAAATGTAGCTTTTCCATCTTTTATGCGCATGCCATGAATCATTCTGCAATCAGTTACGGCATTGGAAATGTTAAACAATGTCTATTTGCATGTTCAAGATATCGATTTGGCAAAATTTACGATTGCCAGAACTGTAGAATAGTAGGGACAAAAAGAAAAAATTCTTAAAACAACCATAAACATGCAAATTTTATAATACATGTGCTTCTATGTCATGAGCGATTTATTTTCTCAAACTTGTGAGCATCACAACTCTAAAGTTCTGACTGAAATGAACACTTTATTACATGGTAAAACTTATAAACATAAGAGATGATACTCATAATCCTGACATAATACTTAAATGCATTATTTGAAAAGGAGGAAGATATGATGGCAGGTGCATGAGTAAAATGGAAAAACTACACATCCAGAGAGCTCAATGAGCCCAAAACACCAAGTAAATCGTACCCATCTCCATCAAACCTGCAGTGAGAAGGAAAGGATAAGCCAGCCAACATTTTGAACCAAATCAAATGAGCTTAGACATAAGAAGTTCACATTATAATTTGTTTAATAGTGCAAAGTTTTGTTGAAGTGCAGGTAGTAGGCTTGTATCAGAAAGTGAGACTTAAGCCACTTTATCAATTCACCACCAGAAATAGTACAGTAGATGTCTGAGGTTCTAAAATTCTTCAATTACATACCAGTGATATCCAGCAACTGGAGCAAACTTGGGGTTCGGGCCAACCCTCACAAACTCTCCATTCAAGCATTCCTGTGATAACATAATTTTTTTATTACATTAAAATCTCAGTAGACAAAAGGTCCTTCATGTTGTTAAAAAAGACAGAAACACACATGTAAAAGATCAGAACAAATATGTGTACTGATGTAAGCAAATTAAACGACGAGCTTTCTTTTCTTGGCGGTGTTTCGTGGGACATCTACATAAGTAAAAACATAAGTGCGTAATTTGACTTGGAATGAGGCTACATCTTTGTATAAGACAGGGTGAACGAGTAAAACGGCAGCAATCAGTTTGAATGAATATATCAATCATTTTACTGAGACCTAGCGACACGCTGATTATAAGCGTCTCTATGAGTGACATGTACATCACGGCATGAGGCCCAAAACCACTTTGCACAAATGAGTGGATAAGGGGGGATTGCAATGTATACTCACAATCCCCTTACCTCACAGAGCACCTGTATTATCATTTTTCTATACAATGGAAACATAGATGGTTGCCTGTGCAAATCTCCCCAAACATGAAGTACTATATAACTAGGATTCCTATTCCTTATTAAAGTAAAAGGAAGGACACTAAGGATTTAATAATCTCTAATCTGGCTAGTAGCAAATCATTAGTATTAGCCTAGTATGAACTTAACCTTAAACATTCTCATAAAATACTCTCAAGTCAAGTCTCAACTCTACAAGCGTCAACAACTAGCACAGTAGCTCTTAAACTCTGAAGTCTACCTAATCATTAATCAACATCTAATTCGGCACCGTTAATACCTAGATTATCAGATAAACAACACTCACAACTCACTCAACACCAATTGAAAATGAAAAACACAAACCAGAGAACGCAATTGAACCAATTACCACTCCGATCAGGCAACGAAACAAAAACTCCAAAATGAACAGTAAAAACGGTGGAATCGAAGGTGACAATGACTCACCGGAAGATGACCTATAACAACAAGGTCAGTAAGCGGTGGAGTTTCGTCGACCGGAGCAAAGTTACCGGCGAGGTAATGGAGAGGCTGCGTAGGATCATGCATTAGCATCACAAACATCCGTTCCAACCAGTCTATCGCCTTGGAAGTTAAGCCTTTGTTCGGTTTAGGCTGCACCACCACCACGCCGCCCTTAGTCCGCTCCACCTCATCCTTCTGGACCATTTCTGGTGATGAGTGAATGTGCACGAAAAATTGGTGGAAGAGTACTGTAGATAGTTTATAATAAGATTCTATTATTATCTGTATATTCTGGGTAGCTGGTAATTCTTGTGGTTTGGAAGATGCTGATTTGGAGTCATGGTTATGGTTTTCCTATAGCCGGCTGGATACGTGTCGTCATGGAATTCTCAATAACTTAGGTCCATCGTGGTTGAATTGGTGCAGTCTGGGACTTTTTTCTACATTTGAGCATGACATTTAAATATATGAACATAAATTGTAGTCAAGGGTAAAGTGGAGAATAAAAAAATAAATAGTTGTAATTACTCTTTTATATAAATTAAAAAATGATAATGTTCATTTTTTATACTCTCCGTCCCGGCTTCAATTATCCGGGGGTTCGATTTTGAGAAAAAAATAAATAAAGTAGGAGAAATATAATAAGGTAGAAAATATATTGAATAAAGTAGGAGACATTGCGAATAAAGTAAGAGAGTTAAAATTTTCATTAGAGGGATGGTAATTGAATTTGGGACATCCCAAAATGGAAAGCGAAGAAAGCGGAAAGTTGAATTCAAGATGAAACGGATGGAGTATTTCATTTATAATATAATTTGAATGTTCAACCTGATTTTTGAATGATATAATATGCTGGGAATAGGCGAGAGAGTATTCCAAACCTACATTTCATGATCTATCTTTCTTATTATAATTTACGTTTAATTACAAGTTACAACTTAAAATTAATTGATAATCAAAGACGGACAAACTTGTATTATACCTTTTAAGCGGGACATAGCTCTCTTTTAATTTATCTCGGGTGGTGTTTTAAAATTTAAAGTATAGGCGATTTGGTGTGTATGGCGAAAATCTGGTAAATTTGGAAAACAAGAAACAACTTTATCTTTCGAGGTACAAGGCCAAATTATTTCTCCACAATCTTCAAACCAAGTATCAACTTTATGCAAAAAGGCTCACGTAATTCCAAAAAATGGAGTTGTTTTCTCGTTGCGCGTCTTGCACTGAGTTGCTCAGCGAAGATTGGAAGAAATAAAAGTACTACGAGCAGAGTTTGTTGAAATCATCGAGGTGTTTGGCAGTGGGGTTTCAAAGCAAGATGCCCAATTTATCAAGTAGATTAGGCCGATGCATTGACACTCAAATAAGGAAGCTAATTGTAGTGTAAAGTGATACTGCATAAATCTTGCCAATGCCAAATTCTTTCTTTGACTAGCACACAACTAAACATGGTGGGCGCCTGGACGGCAACCTCGACAAGATGAGTCATAGTAGTTTAGTTGTAAAGGATGGTTAGTATAAACGAACATTTATAAACACTAATTGAATTAAGCATATATACTGCGATCGTAACAAACAAGGTAGTAGTAGTAGGAGGAGGAGAAGGAGAGTATCGTTCCCCATTAGTAGTTAAGTGGCAAAGAATAGTTAGTACAAATGTACACATAAAAAGATGAGCACTACTCGAATTAAGAGTATGTAGCGAATTGTATAAACTAGAAAAAAAAAAGAATCTAGTGAACCGATTGCCTTTGAAAGGGCAGGGCGAGCACATGGCTACTTGGTTCGAGTTCAAAACCCGGCCAAAATACACAACTAGGGTAGAGAGTTTTCAAGCCATTTAGCAACACCGACAAGATGAGTTATGAATAAGGTGATTTGATCGAATTATTGGAATCTCCACTCACGACGATTCATTATTTCCCAGTCTTCCATATTTTGTTATTTTTATACTATTTCTCACGTACCAAAGAAATTAAAAAGCATCATCCCAAATTAGAAAAACTTCTCCGGGCATAAAAATCGAACATTTAAGGGGCTAACTTGTAAAGAGAGGGATCATAATTGCCATATAGTCCCTCCCTCTATCTTCCTCCTTTCCCTAATCTAATCTGAAAGTTCCATCATCTCTTTATCCTCACTGAGAACAGTGTAGATAGAAGTGGAACACAACCAAAAATGTCTTGCAATTCACTTTCCCTCTCGTTTCTGCAAACCAAATGGCTCTCCACCCACCAGAAGCAGAGCTTCAGCAATGTGTTTAACCTTAACCCCATTTCACCTCCTTCCGTCTCTTGCCCACCTCGTCGTTTCACAATTGTAGCCAACAACAAAACCCGGTCAGATAACAGGACTGCTCGCCATGTTCGTATCCGAAAGAAGGCAAGTTTTTCCTCCTCCCTTTGTTAAATCATCTGTTTATGGGCTTCCTTTTTCCCTTGCTTCATTATTGCGCACCGAGTGTTTGAAGAATTGCCAATTTTTGAGATACACAAGGAAATTTGCATATGTAGTTATGTACACGTTATATGGGCTGTCTTGTGTGAATTGAGTTCTTGATAGCTCTAATTTACTGTGTATAGTGATTATGGAGTTCATTTAGTTAAGTGATGCATGATTTTGGATTTACGGTGCGGACAATGTGGCCGATGGTAATTGCCTATGACGAGTAATGTGGTTGATATGGTCCGCATATGACAAGTATAGTCATGTTTGGTGCATCTATGTGAGGTTTGGGTACATCTTTCTTGTTCGACATCAGAGGAAATTGTATGTGTTTTGAGAATCGAAAATGGTGATATTCAAGACTAGAGAGACGCTAGCTAGTGCTAGTCCATTGTCTTCCCTAGACCATTCTGTTGAGTTTTAGGGAGGCCTCGCAATATTAATAATTATTTTGGTAGTGCAATATAAAAGTAAGAACCTTTCATGTGTTTTGCAATTTAGTTCCTGGTCTGATTTGGTGATTTGTTCATTTATATGTTACTCGGTGGCGCTTGGTATCATTTCTCCTTTCCTGTAAATTCTTGTGTGTTTTGTCTTAGCGACATCTTGGATAAGAAGTGGAGTATTTACTCTATTTTCAGGTTGAAGGGACACCAGAAAGGCCAAGATTATGTGTTTTTCGCTCAAACAAGCATCTCTATGTTCAAGTGATAGATGATTCAAAGATGCATACTCTTGCATCAGCCTCTACCGTGCAGAAGCCCATCTCTGAAGAGTTCGACTTCAGCTCTGGTCCAACCATTGTAAGCTGCTTGATATGTTTATGTTATGTGCTGGAGAGCATTGATTTATATCATGGATGGTTATGCTTGTGATAAGTATTCCTTTTGCTTCGACTTTTTACTGCTAAGTTACAAGACTATCAAGCATGCTAAAAGCTGAGGAAAAAGATCTACTGTTCAGAATTTTAGAATGAAACAATTATATATAACTTCTCAAATGCACAACAAAATATAAAGTTCAAATGGTCATGATAATTATTAATTTAAATGGATGTTTGGTTTGGCTGAAAATGAACTACTCAATCACCAAAAGTTAGAAATAACCAGTATAAACTGTTTTGCTGGTGGCTAATTATCAATTCCATAGATGATGAATCCACTCGAGGGTGATATAATAGATAAACCTGCTACATATGGAGCTAAATCACACTCGTGCATTCTTTGTCATTTCTAAGGATTTGATGCAGTGTTCTTGCTCAGTCGCCAGAATTCTATCTAATACATTACATTTTCATGCAGGAAACTGCGAGAAAAGTTGGTGAAGTTATCGCAAAGTCTTGTCTCGAAAAAGGGATTACAAAGGTTGCCTTTGACCGAGGAGGTTATCCCTACCATGGAAGGGTTGAAGCCCTTGCTGATGCTGCTCGGGAGCATGGTTTGCAGTTTTGAAGTTTAGTAATTTATCACTCTTCATTGTATACTGCAGTTCCTCCCTTTCTGCTTCTCGGTGTGGTATGTAAATGAAGTGACTTCAATAATTTTGAAAATCAAGTAGTTTACATTCTGATTTGTGATTATATCTACAAATTTCCATGTGACGAGACATGTTTAATTGTTTATGATCACATGTATGCATGCAGACGTATTTGCTCCAGCTAATTAATTTTGAGACACCGTCCTTCTTAAAGAGATAAAGTAGGCATTGCCTTGTTTCTTTGCATGATAGTATTATGTTATGTCACAAGATTTACAAGCACCAGTTAAGATTTTCTCCCGCAATGTATGTCCGATTGGAAACAAATGAGAAGATAGATATTCATATTTACTCGGAATTCCTTGATAGCATATACGTGCCTTAGTTTTTGTTTCGTTTCTACCACGGTTGAATATTTGTGTTGTACCAACCCATCCTTGTTTAGTTTTAGTTGGCATTGTTTGGACCTGACCACAAATTTTCAATTATGCATGTTGACTGAACAATAAAAATTTATATGCACACAAGTGATCTTGGTTAGTACATGTCTTGTCTACATGCAGTATCATAGTAAAATATGCCTTGATTCCAGTGGTGGTAATTACTTTATTTATACTTGTATAAATAGAGGTACAACCATACATGTCATATGCCAATATGTCATATTGCATTGAACTTATTTAATACTTGTACTAGGTACATTATTAATTTTCAAGAAGTACAACTACGTAGAAAGTGGTTTCCTTTGATTTTATTGCAATGGATAGGGGTGTACATTGTTTATTTGTAGCATATATACAGTGAGATTATGTGTAGATAGTGAGGGGGGGCAAGGAGAACATAGTGGTGGTGGTTAAGATGT
>JAYMSR010000784.1:0-12265 GCA_036897825.1 Plantago rigida | reverse complement strand
TATTATCCGTCTTTAATTAACGACGGATATAACGACGGCTTAGCAACGGATTAGGACGGTTTAATCTATCCGTCGTTAGAAGTAGCGAACCGTCGTTAAATAGCGACGGATAGATTCCGTGGCCCTTTTCCGTCGTTAAAGCCAGGTATTTTTGTAGTGAGTAGATGTGCTCAAATTAGTGCGTACTTATTAAAAAGTCAAAAGTAACTAAAGTAGTGTTGTGTAACAAGTTTCAACTACGGGATCGTTCTCAATAGGGTGTTCATTTTGGTAACGGTACACCGAAAGCGAAAATCGAAATTGCATAAATTATGAAAATCGAAAACTGAACCGAATTCATTTTTCGGTTTGATATGAGTACCAAAATTTTTGGTAACGGTACGGTAAAACCCAAAAACAATGTGTAAAATTAGAACATGAAAAAGTATAACATCAATGCATGAAAATATTTGATGTAATAATCTCACTGCCTCACTGCTTGAACTATTTGCATGAAACTAACCTCACAATAGTAGACTAATAGAAGTAGTGGTGTGAACTACAAAATTTTAGTTACTGTAATATGTTTTAAGCTATGCGTTTACATTGCATTTTTGTTTTTTCATGTTAGTTGTGTGGCTTTTTTGTTTTAATAAATAATGCACCACTCACTAAAATAAGGTTGAACTTTTTCTAAAATTTAATAATATAAAGATCTTTAGAATTTCGGTTTTCGGTTTGTTTTTGGTAATTTTCTGTATAATACCGAATATCACCGTAAACCGATTTGCTAAAAAATTGCAAACCGAAAACCAAACCCTTTGTTATCGGTTCGTTTTTTGGTATTTTTGAACTCCCCTAGCTCTCAATCATTTAACAAAGCAACCTAGCATTTTGTGAGTGCAAAACCATGAGGGTTTGCGCAATATGATCGAGTGATTTGTGATTTGTGCGATTTAAAGTAAAACAAACTAAACATAACAAGTGTTTGGTGATAAAACGAAGGGAAAACAATGAACACGGTAGCAATTTAGGTAAATCATGCATGCGTATAGCCAGTTGTTCATATGCCGTCACATTTATTTGTCTAGAAACCGTGAATTCAACCTAAACCAATGATTTTTCGAATATTTTGAAATAGAGTAATGATTCGTTTGTCAGTCGAATAATCCTTAACCTAATGATTTGAAGATCTAAGACTAGATAAATAAATTCTACGCATTTTACGAAAGTTTTATACTAGCTTACACTACAATAATATGGCTTAACAACAAGAATGAAATTTGTTGGCAATAATGGAGAATCCATTGGTAAAGAGTCTTTACCAACAAATTATCCTTGGTATAACTTGATTGGTGTAAGTCTCGTGGTTAATAATATTTTCCAATGGATATCAGTTGTTGTTGGTGATATATCTATTCCCAACGGATAGTCAATAACTAAAAGAAGTAATACCGACAAATTATCCCTCACCTATCACGTATACCCAATGAATGTTCCCTTGGAAATATATCGTAGGCTCTTTTACCCCACATTTTGGCCCGTATGGCATTTCCTTATTACCAAGGAATGATATATGGGAAATGAATACATTACCAAGGAATACTCCATGGCTAAACTTGGCAACCAATTAAAAATATTGCAGTTTCAAGAAATATTTCTTGAAATTCATTATATTTTATTTATTTATTTATTTTAGAAGAAATGAAAAGTAATATTAAATCTCAAAGTAAGGAGCCCAAGCTCAAGTACAAGAAATGAAAAGAAGACATTGTATCAAATAGAACAGCTAATAAACAAAATAACTAAGCTGCTTCCCTAAACTCGAATGGAAAAGTAGTAAAACCAAATGAGTATGTGGCAAAATTGTGATGCATTAAGTTGTTTGCTTCTCATCTAACATGTCGAATCTCAGCATCCACAAAAGTAGGTAACAATTCACGCACAGAATAAAGCAGTGCATCATTGCCAACAAGTTGAACCCGGTCAGATTTTAGGCATTTAATTACCCTTAGAGAATCACCTTCCAAAACTACTTTTTCACAGCCAAGATGTTTAACCAAGTGCAAACCCAGTCTTGCCACATAGGTTTCCGCTAATCCCACATCAGTATGGGCGTTTAGTTTCTTCGGTTTCAAGCCAATACCAGCCCGTCATGATCCTAAACTATAGCTGCTATGCCTCCAAGAGTGCCATTTTTCGGAATAGTTGCATCAAAGTTAACTTTAAACCACCCCGTAGATAGAGGCGACCATGGACCTTAGACTGCTTCAGAACTACAAGCAGCAACGCTAACCGGTTTGTAAATGTTTGACCTATAAAAGAAGTGAACCGCATAGCTTGGTAAAAAACTTCGGTGATATGATGTGCCTCGTGGTTAAGCTTATTCCGATGATACCATAAGAACCAACAAGACACTTCAAACATTTCAAACTCCGAAGAATCAACTCGGATCCTAACACTATTAATCCAATCCCACATACCATTAGCTTTAAAGAAAATCACATGCACATCAAAATTAGCTACTGCCCATAATTGCCCAGCAAAGTGGCAATCGCGCAAAGTATTGAGTAAGGTCTCAGATTCATAACCACAAGTTACACAACACTAATCAACAGCAATATGTCTGCGTTTAAGCGCACTATATGTGGGCAAAGAACTGCACTACAATTTTGCAACAATGTACTATATCAATACAAAATTCCAAAAAAACAAAAAATAAGCGAGATAATGAAATCTTAAATAGGGAAATTAGTCATGCATCATTTCCTCAGAATCATAGAATCAAAGTTCTACTAAAATAATAATAATATTTTGCATTCTATATATTCAAGCAAGAATCATTGAAAACAATTAAAATTAATTAGATTTAGAAGGCTTCAAAATAAGACATGGTCACAAAATAACTTGTATACCTAACTCAAAGAAATTTGCAGACTATAATTGTCTCTAAAATATTACAAACATTTATCATAAACATTAAAAGTTCTTTTAAGTGGTCTAAATTTATCAAAGCTTTTAGAATTTTAATTTATTGATTTGACCGGATGAAAATTTTGTATCTCTAATAA
The DNA here is from genome assembly GCA_036897825.1 of Plantago rigida. Classification (NCBI taxonomy): domain Eukaryota; kingdom Viridiplantae; phylum Streptophyta; class Magnoliopsida; order Lamiales; family Plantaginaceae; genus Plantago; species Plantago rigida. Next base: position 9,215 of record JAYMSR010000784.1, on the reverse strand, counting down.
ATTAAACCGACATACTTTTATAAAGGTTTAAATGTTGAAAATTTAACTGAAAACACAAAATATGTATCATTCACGAAGTAATGTGATATGTCGACCAACATATTGGACACATTAATAACTGAAGTTTAGAACACACCAAAATGCACATCAAAAGTTTAGAATACACAAGAAGTTTAGAATGAGAACTACATCAGAAGTGTAGAATGCACTGGAATGCACTAAAATCAAATAGATCGTCATTTCTCATTGATCTTCAATGAGAACAGTCTTATAGCACATATTTATGATTACAAATTAAATAAGCCAGACAAACAACAAATAAGATTTTTAAAGGCATATTAAACATAATTTCATACTGCTATATACAATGATAGCCATCAATTAAGCTTTAAGTACATACCTTTTGCATACGTCGACGATATCAATTATTCACATCGCTGAAGCATATTTTATTAAATCTGATTCTAGTCCGAACTAAAATCTGAAACAATCACACAAAAAAAATTCAAACATTACCTTAATAAACATGAAAAATAGTCCTAATTTGATAAACCATGGCGGGTAATTTAGAGCGAACATAGGAATTTTGAGTGAATTGTCATTTTGAGTTCCCATAGATCATAGAAACCATTATGTCGAGAATAATCACATAAGTATTGGACATTTCCTTTCTTAGTGAAAACTAGGTAAAGTTCAGAGTCATGGTCTCTTATGCGTGCACAACACCCTAAATAATAGGTTGAAAAGGCTCCTAGGAATAGCAAGCTCTAGCTATTGTATGGATGTAGTTTCTTCCTCGTCGAGATTTTGATGATTCAAAAAAGAAAAAAAAAAGTGGGGTTGCTCGAAAGATAGGAAAAGCTGACAAGGCAAACTAAAGGTCTAACTTATATGACAAACAAGGGCCAGTCCCACGGGGTGACGGGTGAGTCAGCAACAAAGATGAGCAACTTGAGAGAGGGTTGGGGTCGAATAAGAAACACATGCTAATTGTTAAGACCCAAGTGCAAAGGAAAACGAGATAGAACTCGAAATATGGATCTCCCCACCTCCAACAATATAAAAAAAAAGCACTACACTCTATGCTTTCACTTATTCTTCATAGGTCAAATAGTTTAGTAAAGATACCATATTATCATGCCTTTTATATTGGATTCTAATAGGAACTAAACACCTACATTACTAGAAAAAAAATCCTCTCAGCCTCATAGACTACTAATAACTTAACTGCACCTTAATATCATAATGGAAAGACCTTCACAATAATTAAATCAAGTTTCAAAAACTTCAATTATACCATAAGCATTTGCAAAGTACCCTTACATAAATGTAACCACAATCATACCACAAATTATTGATATGAAACTCTATACTAACAAATCCTTAAAATGAAACTCAATACTAAGTAGATTCCTGAATAATTTCCACCAATTTCAGCATATGAGGATTGAAGATGGAACCCTAACTTATTGTGAAATTTCCAAATGAAAAGAAGGTTGTGTTACCTGTGAATCATCGTTCCTTGGGCATGTACATGAAGTACTCACCGACATATTACATATGAGTACATGCCATCACCATTGTTGGAGAGAAGAGAGGGTTGTGGATGAATTGAGCTCTTGAATTAGAGATAAATTGTTATGTATCAGATTAAATGGCAAGGGAGAAAATGAAATTGTTAATTTTTATGGGCTATGAGACTTCCAAGGCAGTATTCCTTGGTAATATTCTCTTTATCATTAAAAAATTAGTTGGTAATAATATTTATATAAGCCAATGAATGTGTTGTTGGTGAAAATTTATTACCAAGGAACAATCCATTACTAAAATTTCATTTACGAATTACCCAGCAATACCTTTTTACCAACAAAACACATCATGCAATTTCCTAATATTACCAATGGATTCTTCTCTCTTGAAAATTATTTGTTGCTAATGCTCATTATTCTTGTAGTGTTAGACACATATGAACTATTTTGTGGCTTTGAAACCCTATAACGATTAATCCTACATCATTACCGCATTCCATGCACAATTAGCTACTCAAAATCGAAGCAATAACATACGAATTCATTGTCACACGTGAATAAGGCATAAGATTGATAGGGATAATCAAGAACAATTCAAATAAAACACAATATATCAAATTTGCAACATAAAATATATATTGATTGAGTTCTCTAACCTTCGAATCTGAATTTGACATGTCGTACGCAAATACAAGCAGTTAGGATGTAATCCCAAGTGAAAAACCAAGAACTAGGGTTCTAGAGCGTTTGAATAAGGAAACTATGATAAGATATGAAAAAGTGAGTTTAAAATCGTCTAAAATTGACTAATAGAAAGATGGAAAAACAAACTTGTCACGACAGGTTCCGAAAAACAGAAGTCTTTTACCTCTCTGCAATTTTTAGCAAAGCAGGTTTCAAAACGTGTCGCGACAGGTCCTTCAAACCAAAATACCTTGAACTTTCTGCTATGTATGTCCCAAAATGTTGGTATATTTAACTCTATTTCTTCGTTTATCTGTTCGTACGGTTGAGAGAAACTTCTTCGATTTTTAATTTTGCTCAACATAACTGCTCCAATCTTGTTGTTTTTGCCTCGATTTTGCTAGAAACTTGATTATAAGTGTTGTTCTTATAGTTTCATCGATGTCTTACTTTTGTGATTGTTAAGGGTTTTATTTGATTTTGTGCTTGTTTTTTGAGTTTTTAGTTGTTCGTACTATAATGTTCGATGAAAGCGATAAGGAAGTGGTGTCGAAGGTTCGTCGGAACCCTTAATAGAAGGCAATATATATATTTATGTGTGTGTGTGTGTGTGTGTTAAAAATGATCAATATTTTTTATAACATAAAATTTTATTGTGTTCTCCTGTGTGGTTGGTTATGTATTAATAATCGTTTTTTGTGGGAGCATGTAACCTATGTTGTTTTTTGACAACATGGATCTTTTTTCAGTTTCTGCTCCTTTGTTTTTGTTTTTTGTTTTTTGTTTTATGTACTAATACTATGTATTGTGATTTTTTTTATGTCTAATATCATAGGTTATATGATTGGGAACATGTATCTTTTTGTCACTACATGTGGTGGGAATATAAGTTTCATGCCTGATAACACAGGTTATATGTTTGAGAACATGGATCTCTTTTTGTCATTAGATGCTGCCTTGTGTTTTTGGTTATGTGTTGATAGTACTATTTTAGTGAGAACATATATGTTATTATTGATAACATAGGTTATATGCATGGTAACATGTTTTTTTTTGTTTTTGTAGTTGCTGGTTTAGAAAAGAAGTGTAGGGGAAATAAGGGCAAGATATTTAAGCGCAATGATGCGAGTCTGAAAGCACATCCCGGGAAGAGGTGCAGAACACATGTTGTGTCTACGAAGATTAAAGAGGATAGAGATGTGGAAGATTAGGCGCCTACTTGATAGTCTAAGCTTGTCACATCTGTGAGATATGACTGAAATTGGGTTTGGCTGCCTATTGAATATGAAGTTGCAAAAGTTACATGTTGGTATCATACCCTGGCTAATTGAGAGATATTTGACCATGTATCATATATTCAAATGATTAGATCAAAAGAGTACCAAATTACAGGCGATGATGTTCATGAAAAAATCTCCATGCTTACCAGTAATCCAGGTAGGGAACTTCCTATCCAGACTTAAGTATCTAAGGAAGGCAAAGGAAGATCCATCTGATGTATTGTGCGAGATAAAGTTGAGAAAGAATTAGAGAGAATCTTGTAAGGGGTGGGCTAATTTGATTGGTTGTGACATCAAGTTGCCATGCATATATAATGAAACATATTGATTGTTTGAAACTAGGGGTGATGAGTTTAAGAAACTTTGTGTTGTATGTTTGTGGTTTTTAACTGGCACATACCCAACCTCCATACGCCGATTAAAACCACAAAGAAAAGAGAAAAACAGAGTCAAATTTGTGTTTTCAACAGGATATGTATGACAAAACAAAAGTTGTTGCTTGCTCTACAATATGTAGGAGTATCAAGACATATGACTGGTGTTCGTTTGTTTTTGATAAGCTTGCTACATCTAGCAAGAATTTTAAAGAAAACAAGTTTTGCTCTGTTAGTGGGTAGGCGGTTGTCTTGCTTTATTGTTACCTTCATATGTTCAACTTTCAAGGTCGTGATGCACTGTTTTCCCTTCCATTGTGTAGTTATTGGACTGAGCTGATGTTAGGATTAGGGTTGTTGCTAAAAATAAAGTGGTATGTAGTTTATTCCCTTTGAATGACACGCATCCGATAGCTCGGACAAATCCAGGTTGTCAGCCATTGGTGTGCACTACAAAGGATATTGACGAAGGGTACAATAAGTATCCGATCCATGAAGGGTTGCCTAGGAATGCAAAGATAAAGATTCGTGCCATTAATGTACGTAACTTTTTTTTCTTGTTTGTTTTTAATTATTTGTGGACATCAAAGTTTTTTATGAGAACATATGTTTTATTATTGAGAACATATACTTTATTTTTGTTTATGTTATGGTTATGATGATAGCTTGCATTTCCATGTGAAGGTTGGTTCTTATTTGATGAGAACATAGGTTTGTATATTTCAATCATGGTATACACCATATGCAACACAGGAAAAATAAGGCCCTATTCTCTTCTTCTGAACAAAACTAAAAAGAACATAACTGAACTGAATTTATTTGTAGTATAAAAAATGACTAAGCATAATTGAACTGAACTGAATGAATCTGAACTAAACTTAATTGAAATTAATGAGTTTTCATATCATGAGAATAGATCCTAACTCCTAACATAGTACCTGTTCCGGTGCTTTTGGTATTGCAAAATCTTGATCAATGTATACCGTTGCTAATTTCTTATCGTGCATGGACTTCATGAACTCCTCTATAAGCCACACAAACAACTCAGTTATTGCATTTGCATTGAAGGCACAAGCAAACATGACATTATTACAATGGTTGTTTAAGCCTACAAAAGGCACGAATATGAGACTATTTTTGTTTGTTTTATAAGTCGTATAAAAAATTAATACATCCCCACATAGACTATAATCATCTTACATCATTGAATCCCTCCAGAACAAGCTGCATGGCTTGCCTTCCTCATCTAACTTCGGAATGTAGTAAAACAGTGGATCTTCATCTTGTGTTTTCTTAAGCAAATTCAATATGGTTTGGGAATCCGCTCCACCTATATTTCTCATCCTCAACCGGCTGATGAAGTTAATATGAAGCGAATCCAACATTGTGTGTGTCCTACATTTTCCTCTCCACCGACATTTTCAACCATGTATTTGTATGCATCAGTTGGACATGGTTCAACACTCCATAACCCCCATTGCGTTCCATTTTTCAGATGATATCAACCTTTTGACATGGTGCAAGTGTCCCAATGCTTCCCTAGTCAGCTTATGGTTGTCTTCTTGAATGTGCCTGGGCACCGTGAACATCTTATTTTCATTGTGAAACTTATGACTATTTTAGCTTGGCATCATGTTTTTGTTATATATTTTAATTGTCACAACTTATGACTATTTTAGCTTGACATCTTATTTTTGTTATACAAACTTCCCGTAGTGTTCTTTGCTTTGGTTCACACCTTCTTAAATTATTGTCACATGAGGGGAAGGTGTAATCACATGCGTTTTAGGTGGTTCTACTTTCCCTGCACAACTATAGACGAAGTACTTCTAATATACATCTCCTTTATTATCAAACCTCGATGTGTAACACCCCGGTTTCGGAGTATGACATCATGCATAAGAATAGGGACCATAAAAGCTATTAGCGATAAAGTAATAATAGGGTTACATAACTGGTGTCCAAAATATCATTACATGATTAGCGATAAAGTCATTCATCTACCGTTTCGAAGAGATTTCATAGTTACAACACGACCGAATTACAAAATGAGATAATATTTCTTGAGTTTCATAGTGGAAGCTTCCGAAAATGCAGTTTTCATCCATCACTGGTCCTCGTCCAACGGGACATCATTAAGAGCCCCAAAGCCAGGTTCATCTGAAAATAGTTTAAGAAAATGGGATGAGCTAAACGAGTTCAGTGGTAACGTGGTGGGGTCATTGTTTAGAGAAAACATGGTTTGCTTTGATATAAATTTCCAACATTATCTTCCTTAAGTTTAACATATTATTCAACCATTTCTAATGTAAAATTTACAGGTTAATAGATCGATGTTTGATTGTCTATGGAAGTTTTAAGTTATAAATATTGCACTGTAGTAGGTTTCCTTATATCGGTGATGTTATCAATCCGATCAACATCTCAGTTCAACTGAACATCTACTATATTAGGTTATTACACGAGTTAGGGCTAGCCCTCTAGAGGTGGCCCGTACGGACTCGAGTGGTGTCTCCCACCGCAATAAATGATGTAGCACTTCTATCCACACGACACTTAAAACTGCCCGTTTTGGAATGGATTAGTCCTCTAATTGTTGCCCCTACGGACTTGAGAGGTGGCTCCCACCGCGATCTAGCAATGTAGAACTTCGTTCCGCATGGCACTTACAACTTTCCATTAATGGTAGCTTATGTAGGAACGGTCCTCTAGTGGTGGCCCCACAAATTAGAGAGGTGGCTCCCATTGCAACGCAATGTAGCACTTCTTTTCACGTGGCATTTACAACCGTCCTAAAATCAAATATGGACCCTTTTTACTTAAGGTTACCCCCCTCATTTAGATCTCTTTTTACTCGAGGTTGACACCCTCGTTTGTAATCTTTTTAACGAGGTTGCCACCCTCGATATTGATTTCATGTCTTCATCTTTTCGAAATTTACTTTGGATTCCTATTTATTTCTTAATGGTAAGTTTCAAGTGTAGGTATATGAAATTTTTTCTTTTCCTTTTAGTTTATTTTTACTTATAAATGAGATTAATTTAAGTTATTTTTCTCTTGTTCTTAGTTAACATCATATCATTTATAGAAAGTACGATCATATCTAAGTCTAAAGTTCATCATTCACTTTGTGCTTGAGATTATTTTAGGTCCATAAATTCTCCACTTATGTCACAAGTCTACATTCCCAATCTTTGTGTATTCCAGTTTGGGTAGTTTGCATGTCCAAGCTAGTAAAATACTTTTAGTGTTATAAATCACCTGTAAAACCATATGTCACATTTTCAATCAGTGCTTTGTCTTTCCAATGACTACTTATAGAGCTAATGAAAACTAGTATTCTAGCCACAATGATTTTTATAATTGAAACACTCTTCAAGAGGGGGCAATGATAGCACTTTGATTATAACATATTCATTAGTACACCAAAAAAATCTAATTGACAGAGTTGGATAATTGAAAGTTCTATCATTTTGCAGAATCTTAGGTGATTTGAATCTGAGTAATGTACTGAAATGAAGGGTTTGGTAACTAACCCTTGTTCTTCGATACCTGTTAATTCGCGAGAGTGTATGAATTGTAGTTAATTCAATACACGTCCAATTCAAGTGATTCTAGTTCTCAATTCTGTATTATAGTGTGGTTTATAACCAGACAAAAAATAATCCGCAAATACGAAATATTACTATTTAATTTGAATTTTTCAATACCATGACAGTTTGCTTACGAAAATGTTGGACCTTACAGATTTCAACTCCTAAGGCCTTAGATCTCACATGCAATGGACTTTTTAAAGAATCGAACCTCATTTGAAACAGTTTATGACATTTTAAAACCAATTTTTAATAATATGTGATCAAGAACACCGAACCTATACATGCATGTAATCAAGAAAGAGTTAAAAAGATGTTTTTAAAGATGAGTTGAAGATTTTACCGACCTTTGTGGTTTTGTGTGAGCTGTTCTTGCAATTCTTCAAAGGATTGTTGATTCCTTGCCTTGCTAGTGCTCACCTTGAATGGGTTTCGTAGCAAGAATGAGGAAAAGAGAAGGATTAGTTTACTTGGTGTAACACTTCCTTCTCTTAGATGGATGATGAAATTGCAAGTATCATCATAATGCTTGAGGAGTAGAGATTCATATTTTGATGTTGCATGCAAGATTGAAACATGAAGGAAGAGTGAAAGAAGAAGAAGCCTAGAGTGAGAGAGAAGGAAGAGAGTTTATTTTCTTACTGTGGAAAAAGTCTAAGTGATATGGGAGAGTTGATTCTATTTATGGTTCTATTAGTTGACTTTCTCAACCTTGTCATGTGTTACATGACCTTTTCCCAACACTAAGTCTTTTTTATGTTGTACATTCTTAGAATTTAACTTCATTTTGTTCATGTATTAGTATTATTATTAGTGAGTGTTGGGGACGTTATAATTTAGGTTGTAACCTACTATATATATGCTTTATTTATTTATTTATTCTTTTTTTATATATTTCATTTACCATTCTGATCCGCCATTTGTGGTTTAGTCTTGGTATCTTAGAAATATGGTGGAACATTGTCCGATTTTATTTACAGTTATTCTCGGTCATACTCAACTATACACTTCACGATTGTTATAATTTTACTTTATTTCCCTTCAAGTCATTGACGGGCTGTTAGGAAGTCAATCAAAAGGAAAATTGCACGTGTCGTATGTGAGTACGAAAAGAAAATGACGGAATGAGGAAACGACTAGTGTATCTTACCTCCTATCTGAGTTGTACATTGAAAAAAAAATTGGTACGTCTCACACGATGTGTTCAGCTGGATTGGAATAAACTAGTATGGAATGAAAATTTGTGCGTATGTATGGAAGGTCATTTACGAAAGAATTCCGGTTCTTCCTAATATGAAAAGTAGAAACATTGTACACCAGAAAGTAAGTCTTGATGCAAACTCTGTGAGACTGCAAAAGAGGAAACAATCATGCATTTATTCTTCGAATGTCGTTTGCACTGATGCTGTGGAATAAACTTGGGAATTGGCTGGGAGTTGATATGGTGGTGACGAATAACGTTACAGACAATCTTATCGTCTTCTCTAGGCTCGTTCCTTCGAAATACAAAGGAGCTGGTTAATATTCTGGCAAGGAGTTCTTTGGTTTATCTTGAACGCTCGAAATGCAAAGATGTTCAAGGGAGAGGACATGAATACTTTGGAGACTTTTGATCTACTCAAATTTAATATATGGACCTGGAGGAAGAGCAGAGATTTAATGTTACCTGGTTAGACTGCCCGTTATGGGCCGGTCGCGGGAGCGGTCGGCTCCCGCGACCGACCCACTTCCCCCGTTGTGGGGGAAGTCGGGGGG
>JAYMSR010000783.1:0-12270 GCA_036897825.1 Plantago rigida | reverse complement strand
AGCTCTCTGAGGACAATTCTCAGAAAATATTGGATGCACAAGCCAGAGTTGCTCAACTCATACAACTGCTGAAACTGTGCAATTGAAAGCCCCATTGCACCAATTTGAGTTTGGAAACATGGAATCTCGAAGAACTGTGGTGGAATCGAAAGTACAGACGATATACAATGGTATGCCATCGATCTATTTAACTGACTCTGAAGTAGATAAATTGTCTGAATCGATTACTTTAACTTTGATTGGCAAGTTCTCTTATGGCATTCCAAAAATCTTAGAAATAACGAACATGTTGAAGAAGCAAGCCCTAGTTGGTCACTTCACAGTTAGTTTCATGGATAAGAGAAATGTGGTAGTTAAATTGTTCAGAGAGGAGGATTTTAATAAGCTGTGGCTATGGTCTGAGCCAAATGTAAATGGAATTCCTTTCAGGTTCACTAAATGGACTCCGAAATTCTCTGTGCTAGATGAATCCCCAGTTGTTCCGATTTGGGTATCGATGGAAAATTTACCTATCTTCATGTTCCAAAAAGAAGTTCTATTTGAAATGGGAAAACTGCTAGGTACTCCGGTTAAATTGGATGGTTATACTGCTAATAGAAGTAAACTGAACAAAGCTACAATATGTGTAGAGATAGATGTGTCGAAAGAGCTCCCTGAACACTTATGGCTTGGATTGTGGGATACTGGCATAGCTATTGATGTTAAATATGCTAATGTGCCTTCTTATTGTCAGCATTGCCACAAATTGGGTCATTTGGCTGATAACTGTCTAGCTAACTCTAATGGTGCTAACATTATGAGAAAAGAGCATGGAACTGTGAATGATGTTAATGGAAGAAACAAATCTCAAGCAAGATACAGATCCAGATCAAGAAGACCTAACAAAGAAAACAAATGGGTGGAAGTTTCTAGTAGAAATGGAAGATCCCATCAACAAGGGCAAGAAAGAAGAAGATATCCTAGTGCTGATAATAGAAGGTTTCAAGGAGGAAGAGGTTTTCAAAATAGAAGAGGAACAAGAGGTACAAGTGGTAGAGGCTATGGTGGAAGAAACATGGGAGAGAGACCTGCTTTTCAGTACAGGTCTGAGCACTCAGTTGCACAAGTAAATGATAGAAGACTTGGTAAAGAACCTGTGTTGGAAAAGAACAATGAGGAGGACTTATTGGGCCATATAGGAACCTCAGCTAATCCATTCAATGCTCTAAATGAAGATGAAGAAGATGGATCTGTTAATGAAGGTTCTGAACAGGAAGAGGAGCCTGAGGTAGAGATTTTAAGTGATAAAGAGCCTATAGATCAAGAAATTCTCATGTTGAATATTCCTGAGGAAAGTGATAAGGTTCCCTGGAACGTTGAAACATATTCTCACCAGTTTGAGGAAAATGTGATTTATGAAAATCCAGAATTTGAACCTCTTCAACTCAACAGGAACAGAAGAAACTCTACAGGGAAGTTATTATCTGTAAGTGATAACAATTTAGCTACAGGACAAGCTGAAGAGGAAGGTGGAAAATACATGGAACCTGAGAATAAAAGTTCAGAAGAAGCATTTACCAGTGAAGATGAAGATTTCAACAAGCTAGGTCCTCAGAACAAATCTGCTGGTTTTAGAAGGAATACAAGAAGTACTTCCAATTTAAACTCTAAAAATGGAAAAAGAGGAGGTGGGAATAACAGGAATGGCAGAATCTCTTCAAAAACCAATAGATGAATAGTGTTATTTGGAACATTAGGGGAGTAGGTAACAAAAATAGTCTACAGCATCTTTGGTATATGGTACAACACTTGAGGTTGAATATTTTGGTGGTTATTGAACCAATGGTGGAATTGAACAGCTTCTTCTACTGCAGCAAGTTAAAGATGGACAAAGTTATTGCTAATAGTAACAACAAAATTTGGATCTTCACTGATGGTAATTTTGATGTGGAAATTATTGAAGATTCAGACCAAATGATACATTGTAAAGTCATTTCTAACCAGTTTTCAGAAGACATCTATATGTCTTTTGTGTATGCCAAATGTAAACCTGCTGAAAGAAGAGTTTTATGGGAAAAGATGAGACTCCATAGTAATGGGAGGGTTCCTTGGTGTATAGGAGGAGATTTTAACATCATTTCTGAAAGCTCTGAGAGATGTGGAGGATCTCAACCTAACAGATCAGCTATGCAGGATTTTAATGATTGTATTAAAGATTGTGAGCTGTTAGACATTGGTACTACAGGTTCACCTTACACTTGGCAAGGGCAGAGGGGTATGCATCAGAGGATTGACAGGATTTTATTCAATCAATCATGGTTGGACAAATTCAAAAAAGTTAGTGTTACCCATGGAATAAGAAGAGTCTCAGACCATAGACCTCTAATCATGAAAGCTGAGTTGCATGAAAACAAGAGGATTAGCTCTTTCAGATTTCAGAATATGTGGCTTAAACACCAAGACTGCTTAGAGAATATCAAAATGCACTGGAATCTTCCAGCAAGACATAATGGCATGCAGAAATTATGGGAAAAGCTTCATAGGCTTAAGCAGCATCTATCATGGTGGAATAGACAAGTGTTTGGTAACATCTTCAAAAAACTGGAGGAAGAAGAGGTTCAAGTGGCTGAAGCTGAAAATAATTATCTTTTGGATCCTTCTACTCAAAACTATAGTAAACTTCAAGATCATAATGCCACCTACCAGAAAATTCTTGATATGGAAGAATGCTATTGGAGCCAAAAAGCTCATTTGAAGTGGACCTTGGAAGGTGACAGAAACACTAAGCTGTTTCATAATGTGGTAAAGAAAAAAAGACTCAAAAGCAAGATCCATAGCATAGAATATGGGGGAAGGTTACTGACTGAACAAAAGGACATTGTTTCTTCAGCTCTTGAATATTTTGGAAATGTACTTGCTGATAACATTGATATCACTGAAGAGCCAAATTTATCTCATATTACTCCTGAAATATCTGAAAGTCAAAATGCAAAGCTGGTTGAACCTCCCAGCATAGATGAGATAAAGAAAGCCATTTTCAGCCTAAATAGTGATGCTTCAGCTGGCCCAGATGGATATTCTGCATTGTTCTTTCAATCAAGTTGGGAGATCATTAAAGATGATATGGTTGAAGCTATTGAAGATTATTTTAGTGGAACTGTTCTTCCTGTGGGCTTCTCAGCTACTACTTTAGCCCTTATCCCTAAGATAACCAATCCTGTGGGCTGGCAAGACTTCAGACCTATTAGCCTGTGCAACTGTACTCACAAGATCATCTCCAAAATCCTGAATGAAAGGTTGCTTGCTATCATTCCTAGCATTATCTCTCAGAACCAAAGTGGTTTCATCAGAGGAAGACTCATATCAGACAACATACTTCTCACTCAAGAAATGGTTCACTCCCTGGATGTCAAAACAAGATGTAATAACCTTGTGATCAAAATAGATATGCAGAAAGCTTATGACAGGTTGAATTGGGGGTTTTTGTGCAAAATTATGACAGCTATGGGTTTTTCTCAGAACTGGATAGACTTGGTCATGAGATCAGTTAAGGGTTGCCATTTTGGAGTATTGATAAATGGAGAAGTCCATGGTTTCTTACCTTCTGAACATGGCTTAAGACAAGGTGATCCTATTTCACCTGTTCTATTTGTGATAGCAAGTGAATACTTAGCCAGAGGACTGAACCACATGTTTCAGGAACATTCTGAGATGTATTATGACAACAAGAAGGGTCTGAGGATATCACACTTATCTTATGCTGATGATCTGATAGTTTTTACTAAATGTGGCAAGAACAGCATAATGAGATTGATGAATTATTTCAAGCATTATGAAAGAACTTCAGGTCAAAAGATCAATCTCAACAAAAGCAATCTGTATGCAGGTAAGAGAGCAAACATTGAAAGTCTGGAGCTGATGACCAACATGAATCATGGTGAGCTACCAATGATTTACTTAGGTGCTCCCATCTTTAGAGGAAGGAAACTTATAGCTTATTTTATGCCTTTAGTGGAAAAAATTCAAAAAAGGCTGGGGAATTGGAATTTCAATAGAATATCACAGGGAGGTAGATGGATATTGGTGCAAAGTGTGCTATCCTCAATTCCTATTCATATTCTGCAAGTATGCAACCCTCCTGTGTCAATTTTCAAGAAGATAGATTCTATCATCTCTAAGTTCTTCTGGGGTTCCACAGTTCAAACCAAGAGAATTCATTGGTCTAAATGGAAACCTTTATGTGTTCCTAAAGAAGAAGGTGGTATTGGGATTAGAGACTTGAGAGATGTGTGTGAAGCTTTCTCCATGAAGTTGTGGTTCAGATTCAGAGAAAACAAAACCTTGTGGGCTAGATCATTATGGAATAGCTATTGTAAGAGTAAATTTCCTGGGAACATTATCAAGAAGACATATGACTCTCAAGTTTGGAAAAGAATGCTAAAATCTTCCTCAGTTACTCAAGACAACTGTTTCTGGAATATTGGGAGTGGAAACTGCTTCTTCTGGTATGATGTATGGTCTGAACATGGGAAATTAGCAGATATCTCAACAACTGTTCCTGATGAGAAGGAGCTAATTCAAGATTTTGGAGTAAATGGATGGTGGTGTTGGAATAAGCTATCTGAAGCCATTCCAATTCCTATAGCTGTAAAGCTATTTTTAATTCCCATCAAACTGGAGTCTGAAGCAATTCCTATTTGGAAAGCTACTTCTAATGGAGAGTTTACCACAAAGTCAGCTTGGGAATTAATAAGAAGAAGATCTAGGGCTAAACCTATCCTAGCTAAATGTTGGTCATCAAGGGCTCCTACTACTGTCTCATTGTTCTGGTGGAAAGTTTTACAGGGCTGGTTACCTGTAGATGAAGTGCTGAAGGGGAGAGGTATTAATCTGGCTTCCAGGTGTCATTGTTGCAATTCTGTGGAAAACATTACTCATGTGCTATTACATAATGAAGAAGTAAAGAAGGTATGGAAGTGGTTTTCATACTGCTTCCAAGTAGTAATTATACCACACAGCTCAGTGATGGGGAGGTTTAAAAGTTGGTTATATTCCTCAGATCACATTGGTACAAATCATATCAGAGTTTTAATTCCAATGCTCATTGGATGGTATTCTTGGCTTGCAAGGAATGATGCTAAGCATAATGGAAAGAAAATCTTTCACAAATCCATTATTTACAGGATAATGAGCTTCTTATATTCTTCCCATAATGCAAAAGCATTCTCAAGAGACTTCTGGCAGGGAGATTTGTCTGTAGCTGCCAGCTGGAATATAAGTGTTCCTCCCCAAAAGGTGAAAAGAAATATAGCTGTGTATTGGTATAAACCTCCTCAGAGTTGGATCAAGGTGAATACTGATGGTGCTTTCTGTCATCAATCTCATAGAGCATCAGCAGGAGGAGTGATGAGAGATGAGGATGGGAGAATGCTAAAGGGTTTTCAGACTTATTTAGGCCATGCTTCAGTTATATATGCTGAACTGATTGGAATTTGGCAAGGGCTTAAAATTAGTAAAGATATGGGGTGGTCTGAGGTGATTATTGAAACTGATTCCAAAGTCGCTATTCAGCTACTAAAGAAAGAAAACCAATGTTGGAACTGGAATCTAGTCAACCTGATATCTAAAATCAAATTGCTTTGTATGGAGAGAAACATCATCTTTCAGCATGTGTATAGAGAAGGAAATCAAATTGCAGATGAGCTTGCCAACTTAGCTCTCTTATCCAGATCATCTTGCCTGCTTGAACCAGGTGATTTTTCCATAAAAATGAGACAATTAGCTTATTCTGATAAGCATGGAGTGGCTTATATCAGGTCAGTGTTTACTTAATGAAGGAGGATCTTTATAGGTTGTTTTACTGTAAGCTTTTGGTTGTTATGGTGATCTATGTTAAAATGATGATGATTGATATTGTTGATAACATAATGATGATAGTTATGAGCTGGAGGTTTTGTAACAAGTTGGGCAGTGTTTTTAGCTATGTAGTTAGTATTGGAGTTGCTGTGATGGTTCAGAAGTTTGTTAGGTCAGTAGTTTGGATTGTTTGGTTTGTTTGGTGGTATTTAGAGTATAATTGGAGTTTCAGGTGGAAATGGAGTTGTTCTGTACTTTGGTTACTGCTGTTCAATAGAATCCTCCTTTTTTTTCTGCAGAAAAAGCCATTATTAATTAGAAAAAGGCATGAGATCCTTGAACAGAACTGGATCTGTAGTTTCTTCCCAGATTTATTTATACAGTGGGGTCAAAAAATGTTAGGAAAGGAGACTAAAACAGAAAAATGTTATCCTACTGGGCAAAAAAACAATAATACCCAGGTCTGGGAAGAAGTTAGGTTTGCTGTTTTTCCTGTAGGTTTGCTGGTGCTTTATGGCTTGCTCTGGTGGTTCAATTGTTTTTTTGTGATCTTGAGGTTGTTATTGTCATATAGTATTCTTATCAAAGATACAATGTTTGGAGAGACTTTGTATTTTTGTTCTTTTGATAGGTTGCATACACTTTCGATGATCACTTTGCTGCTCAGTGTGTTTAATCTCATCATGGTTGGTTTACCTTTTAATGTAGTAATGAGTATCTCTCCCTCATTATTCACTAGTGATGTGCTGGGATTTGGTAGCATAGGAGGTTGGATAGGCACACACATTAGCTTCTTTTTGCATATAGTGGTGTTGTTGTTTGTGTACTGCAGTTCAAGTGAAGAATCTATTATCAAATGGCTATACCTCAGATGCTGGTATAATGTTCTCAGAAAAGTTTGTTTGTCAGCTGATTACTGGAATGGCAAGAAGTCTTTAATGTTCTTTATCAGCTGTTTCAAGATTCTTGCTGAGATAATCCTGCTGAATGCAGTAAGGAAAAGAAAATTCTTGCTTAAGGAAAATTCATGCTCAAAGAAGATATGGACTATGGTGATCTGGCTATTTCATGTGCAATTTTGGCACCTAGTTATCAGTAGATTGTTGCAGGTTGGGAGTCTTGTAGCATCAGTTATGGTGATTTACAGTTCAAGCATTCCTGCAACGTCGAAAGCGCATTCTCACTTAATTGTTAACGTGCTTTGCTGCGGTTGGGCCTATACGTTGATTGTAGGCTGGGCCAGTCAGGTGTTAAAGAAAGGTTGGGCCTTGAGGATTTATATTATAAAGCGTATCTATCAGTGGGCCGATTATGAAGAAGCTGTGGAGTTCGTTGGTTTGAAGAGGACTTACATTTGGGCTTTGTGGGTTTATAACAATGTAATTTTGGTACAGGCTGTTTTTGCTTTTGTGATTTCCTTGTTTATTGGCATATTGTGGGCCTTTTGGTTTGTGCTTTCCGGACAGGTCAGGTTGTTACTGGACTTGTCGGGTTCGTATAAACCGCCATAATTGTTTTTTATTGTTTATGATTTATGATATATATCGGAGAGCTTTAGCTCTCTTTAGTTAAAAAAAAAAAACAAAACAATATAAACCCAAGATTTAAGCAATTCCATATGTCCATCTAACAAACAGGAATATAAATGCATGTTTGTGAGAACAAACCTACCGGAAAATTCATTAATGAGTCCCAATGAGTGAAAGAACAGAAAGAACATGGCTCGTATTAAATGACAAACATAAAAACATATTTCACAGCAATGGAACCGCTTATATGTAGTGACTCTAACAGCAATAATTCTCAAACTTAATTTAGTAAACATCAATCCTTACCATGGCAAAGAAGGATCTTGCAAATAATAATCAGAGCAATGATCATCCAACATGCTTTCATTTGGACTTAGCCAGGCTGGAAACTCCATCACCTCATCGAACGGAGAGTTTACGTAATCAACAGCCTTCTGATCCTCTGGCCCAATTTCCATCGCTTTCAGGTACTTGAACCAGCAAGCTGATGACATCAAGTTCATGGTGTCATCCCACTCCACCTGGTGCTGCTCACCAATCGACCTTATCTCGGCTAACTCCTTATCATTCATTGCCTGATGCAAGCCTAGATCTTCCAACTCCACTGTCGACGTAGGCCCCATCATGGGCGGAATTTCATCACCACCTGCTGAGAGAGCAGAGGAGGAAGTATTTGAAAATGAGGGTGAGTAAATTGATGACGACTTTGTGGTGTACTGAAAATCAGAGGTGCTAAAACCAAAATCTTCAAGATTGAGGTTAAGGCCTAGTGTTTGGTTTGGGAGTGGGAAATTGAGACTATCTTGGAAAAAAGGAGGTGAAGGTGGAGCAATTGAAGAAACAGGCCAAGAATAAGGAGAACAAAAACCCGGTGAGTAAGAGAAATTATCTAAACTATTGGTACAAAAGTTGGGATCGGGAGAGGAAGAATTTGAAGCACAAATTCTTGAATTTCGCCTGGATTTCTGTTCTAGAGGAGGAATTTGATGGGATGACGACGACTCTAACGTCTGAATTTCGTAACCTGGTTCAATGTGCTGCTGCTGCTGCTTTTCACTGGCTTGTTTCATAGAAGCTCTATGAAGCTTAAGAGCAGTGACAATTTCTCGACGAGCTTCAGCCATGTTTAGCAGCCGTTCCTGGTAAGGCCTACTGGTGTGAAGCCTTCTCCTGACCTGCTTCTTGTGAGTCTGAGGAGGTTGGGATTTTCCTTGCCTGTTTTGATCAGGAAACCCATCACTGGAAATCCCTTCTCCCTCTTGACTTCCATGCTCACTAGAAGTTGAAGAATCTTTGGATCTTGATGAGGTTAACTGTTTGACAAGACTACGGATATAAGCACCAGATAAATGGGGTTCATCTAGTTTCTCAACTTCTAGTCCATTGCCATTCCTGGACTTTGATGAAGATGACTTTCCTCTCATTTTTAGGTATGTTTGATTGTTATAGTTGTAATTTACAGTGATGCAGATAATGATGGTTATAGAGTTGGAAAGGGAAAAGGATTGGGGTTTACAAAAGCATTTCTTTTTCTTCACTTTTCTGGGGACCAAAGTACACTAGTATGCAGAGGGTACAGGTCCGAAGAGGAGGGTGTTGTATAAATAGTTGGTGACATGGTCGAGGGCCTTTTGGAATTTTCCCTGTTTTGGCAAATTACTGAGGATTGTTCATTTTTCTTTCTATGGCAAGAAAGGTATTGAATGAGCCGTTAGAAGAGTTTTTTCTTGACACTTCTCATTTAGTCCACTTGCCCTAACGTCCATTCTTATCATCTTAATTCAACTCTTGTTACAGCTTTTATGTCACCTTACCTTTCGAGATTCTAGTGTAAAAGTCTACGATATGGTGAAGTAGAGGTTCAAACTATCGAGTTCGAATTAATTCGTCCAGGTTAAGGTAGTTCTTTCTCCTAATTCTAGTGAGGTCATACAATACGCAAAATTTTCCAAGACATAATGTACATTTCAATATTCTAACTCTGTTTTTAAGGTTTAGCCATAGTTAATTGGTATCAATCAACAAATAAGAGCACACAGAAGAAATAATATAAAGAAAAAGGCAGGGAGATCTTACTTAGGAACACAATCTTCAGAAAAATATGATAAATGAATGACGACTGATGTTTTGGAATTTTATCATAATCAATTCTCCAACTAAAAGTGAACAAGCACACAGGAAGATGACACATATCCTTCTTGCATTATGAATTGTAAATTTCAGCCATAACCCAAAGCCACTTAGCTTGCCATACTTGGCATTCATGCAGAACCATGAGGAATACAACAAAAACTAAACTATATGTATATTCTTGTTACAACTAATCAGATTCACTGAAAGATAGGAAACTTTCTAAGATCTTCTTCTTCTTCTAATTAAAAGATCACTATCCCGTTCCAACCTTTGTCTACAATTTCACTTAAGAAAGATATACGTGTACCAACTTACTTTTCTTCAATAATTGCTCATATGCTTTGGAAACAAAATTTAGCTTAATAAAACCTACTTTTCTTCCTACTGAATCTTTCTTTAAAAATTACTATTTCCATTTGGAAACAAACTAATCTACAAATATAACAATTCAAACCACTGGTATGCAATTGCCAAGGAAATTGAATTCTTCCTTATCCCCAAAGCTTACATGATCAAAACAAACCGCTTCAGGCTCACACGGCCAACCACCAAAATTTAATCTGTAAGCACTAACTATACACACGTGTCACTTACATCATGACATGCCCTAGTTGATATCCAAAGAGCATCCTCAGTACCAGCAGCCATGAACCACAATTTGTTCAAGTTTTCCTCAATTTTGAACTAGTTTTTGTAAGCAATGACCATGAAAGAATAGCTTACAAATTGGATATGACAAGTGAGAAAGAATAGCTTTAGTAAATATTTTTCTTTTCTTTTCATGTTAACGAGAAAGGAGGCCAGACCTCGCTTACCCCTCTCTTAACCAACAACCCTATTTCGGTTACTTGTTGAACTTGTTTTTTTTTTTGGAAAGAAAAATACTTGTTGAACTTGTTGGTGTATGTAAAACTGAGCTTAGAAGAAAGAGTCCAGGTCCAAAAACTCTCTTATATTGGGCACCCCAAATTTTACTTGTTGACAAAAATCCTTTCAACATGTTCTTTCAATTGAGCAATGTGCACTCCCTCAATTATTATAATGCTTTCTCTTCCGTTACTACATTTTAACTCACGAAAATTAACTATAATGAACCTAGGCAATCAATAACTCCTTCAACAAATATAGCCCATGCTGTTATCTTAGTTTATAAATGTACAATTACTTGATCTACAGAAAATTTTCTACATTCTTACTTCTAGTTGTGCCTCTTATTACTCTACTCAACTAGCTCATAAAAGGTCGGAATCTTAGAGGATTTTGTTCAGATTTGCAAAGGAGAGACTTAAATTCAGCCTTGGATTCTAATAAACAAGTTAGCAGGCCTTACAACTCTGCCTAGATAAAATATTGAAGTTCAAATGGTAACTCTTACCTTTGGTTCTGCCACAGAATGACAGAACCCACCATCTAAATTAGTAACTGAGGATCTCAACCAGAGTAAAGTCAACAAAATCAGGACTGTGTGATCATTAAAACTGCATTCATGACTATGATAATCTGAAGTGATCATTACAATATGATGAGCTAAATCACTGAAACTAAGACCTTTCGGGAAACCATCTAACTCAGGTAAATCTAGTGCTCAAATTTTCAAGGATGTTTACTCTGTATTGAACGGTTAGTTTTAGTGCCAACACATTCAGGCATACCAAATTTTGCTCAGGATGAAGTTAATTCAATTGTAGCATGTCACAGGCAGTGGGGCCAAGATATGGAAACATCAGTAGAACGGCAGAAACTGACAGGAGAATTTCAATCACTGTTGCAACCTCCTCTAATATAAAAATCCAACAATATTATATACTCCCTCTGTCCCAAAACAGTTGTCCCATTTTGACTTTTTCTGGTCAACCTGCTTCAACTTGACTGCGAATTATCTTAAACTGTAATCGGTTTAACGAAATTTACAATCAAAATTTATTATATAATTCAATTGAACATTTACCACTACCGTTTAAGATCAATCTCATTGTCAAATTTGAAGCTGGTTAACCAGATAAATAAAATGGGCCAACTAATTTGGGACGGCGAGAGTATGCATATATTACCATATAAATCATATATCATATTTGATTCTCCAACATTCAATATTTTTATTTTTAATTTGATAAACATGACCAGTTGATGAAGCAAAGAACTTGGACCTTGTATAAAGTCATAAAAGCCACAGCCTGAAGAGGACAGAATTGCTCCATACCTTCCGTTCATTGTCTTGATTTTCCTTTCATTTCATGCTCCTTGTGGCCAAACAGCTATTTGCATTACTGGGTCCTGGGTGTTTTACATTGGTTCTGTTTCAACACTGCAGAAAAATCAATGGTAACTTCTTCAGTGAATTAGAAATTCTGATCTACTCAACAAGTAGAATTTGTTAACTAGTTCCATGTTGCAGGGGAATTTTAGACATTTACGGGGCCAGGGGCCAAAATCCAGAATTGCAAACATGTTATCAAATATGAAAAATTTATTATCTATGAAAATTTAAAAACAAACTTTTTCACAAATACATAACAAATTTATACGTACAACTTAAATGAAATCCAAAAATTTAACATCCTCATTTTTTATCAAATGAACTTCTAATTCTAAGGCCACCTCACCCCTAATAATAATAATAATAATAATAATTTTGGGCCCCAAAACTTTGAGGTCCCTGTTCTAGTCTGCTCTCGAACATGCCATTAGTACACCATGCTTGGATAAATTTCTGCTGTTCATTCACACTCTCGACTAATAGATGACATTATATAGGATCGATCAGAATTCAATG
>JAYMSR010000782.1:0-12278 GCA_036897825.1 Plantago rigida | reverse complement strand
GGATTATCCTCGCCCAGTCCACGCTCAGTTCGTTCTCCGACTTAACCGTTTCCATACCACATCAATAATTATTATTTATTACAATTATTAGATACCAGAATCCTTTTTTTTTGAACTTCCAAATATGATGGTTGTCCCTTCTCCCCGAATCTGAATCTGCCCCCAACATGTTAGATTGATACGAATATGTCCGAAACTATGAATTGTCATCTCAGCAAGTTTAAATAGTAGTGTATTTATGCATTTTGCAAATGTTGTGGTGATATTTAATTTCCAATGAATGATAATTCAATTTTCTTTCGACAAAAAAAGAAAATAAATCATACATATTTGTTTAGTTGGCCCTGAGTTAGAAAATGACAATGGGATAATTTTTTAAAAAATAACTCTATCTTCTCTCTTGTGTTGAAAGAAGACTCCTGAGCTGACATGATTTCCACCTCCAATAGGACTTGAATAAGACACGGAACACCAACCAACAAAAAACAATATATATACTATTTATAACTCAGACTAGAGAAAATATACACATAACTTCAATTCTAGAAAAAGAGAAATAGTCATATTGATACAAAAATGTTAAAACTTTTGATAATATGAGTTCTAATAGGTGAAACGAATGAATGAATGTGCCCAAGTGTTCTCGTCTTCCCATTTCTTCCCCTATGGTTCAGGTTTGACATTGTCAATAATAATTCCTAGTCCTCTACTTTTTCTCATTTCACTTACTTGATTGTACTTAATAAATTGATTTGAATCATTTTGATTTTGTGAATTTGCACGAAAGAAATGTCGAGTGAAATGTGCATGGGTGAGATTGTACAATGGTACATGATGTTTATCCTTTCTTAATATTATGTGTTAGTAATATGTTCACATGATCTCATTTGTTTGATGATGACTTTGTTATATTTGTTTCCGAATTAATCTATAAGAAGTATCTTTGTAGTTATATTTTTCTTTTCCCACTAATTATCGAATTTAAGGTTGTAGATTTATCTTTTTGTTGAATTATAACTTTTCCTTTTAAGATAACATCCTTGTATTGACATGCGTTGAGATATTCTTTTTGACATGACTATAACATGGCAATTATTCAACGAAGGCATTGGGATAGGACAGGGGTGCATATGCATGTTTTCCTTAATTTTTTTTGAATAGTGTATTTGTAAGACTATAACCCAATAATCACTGACAAAGGAACTTAATTTGCACTAAGAATTACTATGACATTCACATAACCCACAATAAAATGTACAATCAATTGAAATATGATAACACATCGTACAAACATAGATGGCGCTACAACTTATGATGTGAAATGTCCTTTCTATGTTGTATTAATGAACTTAGGTTGTGTATGGATAATCTACAAAAACATATTTTTGTTTACTTAACATAACTCTAGTGAGCGTTGTTGAGAACTATCCACAAAAATATGCGGTTAAATATTCAATCCTATCACTTCACGTCCAATAATATGCAATCATTTGAATGCATTATTCGCACAAAAATATTCAGCGATAAATTTCTTGCAATATTTGATATACCTGAGCACAACTTCTGCAGTTGACTAATTTATTTATTTACTATTCAAAATAGTTGTATATGAAGATGAACGATATAGAAGTTAAATTGCTATCTTTATTTCCCTAAGTTGAATGAAAGCTAAGCCTCCTACACTATAATGCATGCTTTCTACATCCCAACGGACCTACTCACTTGATAAAGAAATGTTAACATGTATGAAACTTAAGTTCTTTTAGATTTACAAACTAAACAATATACATACGTTATTAGTCTTTCCATTTCCTCTTTCGGTCCTGGGTTTGGCATTGTCATAATTAATTGCTAAAATATTGACATTTTATTAAGTATGCTCTCTTCATACATAAATACACAATGTCCAATAACACACACAAGTATACGATGTCCAACAAAATACTTATGTTGTAGCTAATTGTTCAGTCGTAACACCTCATATCAATATGTAATGTTAAGCATCTCCATGAAGGCGCCATTTGTGCAATTGCTTGGAACGCCAAACAATGTTCTTAAAATTAACCTATTTATGTATCAACTTTCAAATATACCGACATGAAATATAGAAAAGAAGTTATAAGAAAAGAAAAAGCCACTATCTTTCTGACCCTACATTGACGGGAACCTATAGAATTGGTAGTTTTTTCTACCTCATGTTAGACTCAAAATAGATACATAATACCAGCCAACCAAAAAACACAAACAATTTATAACTATGTATGGCGAAAATACACACACATACTTCAATAGTGCAAGACAATAAATAGTCAGTTTGGTACATACGTGTCATATGAGTTTAGTTCCAATGTTCGATGATATAAATGGAGCATCCACAAGTTATCTATCTCTCTACTCCCCTTTCCAAGTTCCAGGTTTGACACTATCAATATTGACTGTTAACATTTTAGTATCTTTTTTTGTTGTTTTTACTTAACTCATGATTGATGTCTCCGTCCATTTCAATAATTGCATCTTAAAATCTCGATCTATGTTATTTTGATTTTTTTGGAACTTGAAAAACCGATTTTGTAGAGTGAAATGTGCATGGATGAACATAATTTGTATCCCTATTTGAACGAGTGCTTCATGTCTTCCTAAATTTCTCTAACTTTACCATTGGTAATATAATACAATTTCTTTGGACTATAAAATCATATCTTCTTTTAGATGTATGTTTTCTTCTTTAAGATACTACTCCTTTATTTATTATTTTTGTTGTCATAATAAGACTCATGAATACAGATGAAAGTTTGGTAACTTTTCAGATATGTTTTGTTTTAATGGTTGACCTGGGCTTATATATAATTTATTTTCTTATATAATTTTTTTCCTTCAAAATTATCTCTATGAATGTGAGTTGGAGAGAGAAAGCTTTAGGTACATGACTAGTAAAGAACAACATCTCTTAATGCCAAGGCGATAAGAGCATGTACATGTATTTTACATTTTGTATTAATTTATCTAAGTTTCCTAAATCTAGGACTCAAACACATTAATCACTTACGAAAGAATATAAGCTTACACAATAAACTTAATTTATTTATCTTTGTGGTCAAAATTAAATCTGTAAGTCATTTGTTTAACCAACTCATGGTTTTGTTTTCATTGTTTAGGTAATTGATATTGATAAAGAGTAATTTCATTTGCAACATGGTAAAAGCAGAGCACCAGATTACTTAATTGCGTAATACTAAAGCACTATGGATCGACATGCAAAAGAGTATTCTATATCAAACAACACATCTGTTTCAAGTAATGGTGATGTTTTCGAACCAAGTTCAACGAATAATGGTGAGATTATGGTGGAAACGTCTATTTATTCATTTGAATGCTAAAATTGAATATGACATATTTTGATTTAAATGTTGATTTCCTTTTAAACTTATACTTCCACAGCTAAGCAGCGTGCAAGTTTGGTGGAATGGCTAAACTCTATCCTTCCAGATTTAAAGTTTCCAATAAATGTATCTGATGAAGAGTTACGATCATTCTTAGCCGATGGAATTGTTTTATGTAGAGTTATGAACAAGCTAAAACCAGGATCAGTGACTGAGGTAGTACTCCCTTGAACCAACTTGCAACCATTATTTAGAGGCAGAGCTGACTAATTTCGAACTCTATGTTGCAGCATCAAAATTCTATCGTTGCACAATCAGGCACGGAGAATGTTCAAAGATTTCTATTGGCAGTGGATCAGATCGGCCTGCCAAGGTTCCGAGTGGAAGACTTGGAAAAGGTAAATTCGTAATCAAAAAGATTTAGTATTCACACATCTTGACATATTATGTTTCTCATACTACGTACATCAAATAACGTTCTAAAAATGCAACTAATACATAACATGCATACGTATGTTGTGAGAGAATTATGCTACACAATAGACATTTATGTAAAACAAGAAATATATACACAGTATGGATATTAATATTCAAAACTAGTGAATATGATACATAATATACCTTGAATTTGGTTAGTCCTGAATGAAAGTATGGATGCTGGATTTCTCTTTTCTAACCAAAATAATCATATGAGAAGATTAATAATATTATTACCTATTATGGGTGAATAAACAGGACTAAACAATTACTATTGCTTAGGAGTCTAATTTACTGTAAAATATTAGTAATTGTTTAGTCCTGTCCCATAATAGGTAATAATATTATTAATCTTCTCATATGATTATAAATGGGACAACCTTGAGAAATTGAACTTTATTATTCTCCCACCAGTGAAAGGTCATATAAATGTTTGCAATGGTGCACTCTTTCACATGCCATGAGTCATGACATGTAGGCCTAACAAATCCGCATATATTGTATTAGAGGTGTATTAGTGGGCAGTGGTTACGCCCTCATAATCTAAAAACTTGTCAATAACATATACGGTAAAGTCTGGGCCATCTAACCCATTCATTTACATGTCAAAAGGAATAATGGACTATAATTACAAATAGGAAAATGTATGGATAGATTGACAAAATTGAGTAGGTAGTTTTTGAACTTAGTAGAGTTTGGTAAGAACATAACTACTACAAGAGTGAGAAACCCAAGTAAACGAAACTCTGAAAGATGATAGTCTTGTATTGTAATACTGGTGTGTGTTGTAGGGATCCATGAAAATAGTGTTGGAGTGCCTTTTAACAGTCCGAATGCATTTTATGCCGAATCTGGTGACAAGTAACGGGAGCGATGATTCAAGAACAAGCAGAGTGTTAAATAATGGTTCTTCACATAGGGATATACTTTCTTCTCAATCTTTTGGAGAATCAAGAAATCACCGGGTATTGCGTAGTCCTATTATCACAGGTACGAATTACTAACCCCCAAAATAACCTCATACTATATATAATTTGTCACCCTAGAAGTTCGAATCCTGGTCCGCCCCTGCCATTCATCTATCAAAGTTTGCTCCAAATGGTAATCATTATGTTCTGTTTCCGTTTAGAACCATCTGCTGCAGTTCTGCATCAAGGTGGACATAAGTTTCATGAAGTTTTCCAGCTCAAAGAAGGCTCTTACATGGACATTCCCGCTGCCAAAATCACAGAAATGATAAAATCTAATAGCTTTGATGTAAGTTGTACTATTTCTCTTACTCTATTTTAACATTATACATCATTCATTGCTTGCCAAGTTTTGTCCTTATAAGTAATCGCTCCGTTCCATAATAAGTGTCCCGTTTTGCTATTAGGCAGGGAGATTAAGGTGCGGTGTAAAAGATAGTGGACAAGTAGGTGGTAAATTGTCCAGAAAAGTAAATGAGACACTAGTATTGGTATATATAAATGAAATATGAAATATTTGTGGGACGGAGGGAGTACTAAGGCATGAGTATTAAAAGATAAGGCTAACATTTGATAAGTTGTAATGCTTAAGTGACCAACCGGTTGTTTAGTGATCGAGGTGAAACCAGTTTTACACGTGTAAAAAGAGTTGAAAACAGTTCTTTTCAAGATCAAGATAGTAGTAGTAACAAATATTGTCCTACACAATTTATGTATACTGCTATCTACAATGTGGGTATAAGATGATGCTAATATATGCATTTTGGTGAAGGAAATCATTAGCATATGTATTACTTATTTGCTTATATTCGAAAGATGCTTATAAATGGTTCATTTTTGCACAAGTCAAATTTATCTGTATCTGATTTGAAGATCACTTGTCATGCAGAATGCCCCAACACAGTCACTATTAAGTGTTGTCAATGGCATTCTAGATGAAGGCGTAGAGCGGAAGAATGGCGAAATACCTCATGTAAGTCAAAAGCAGTATTTTAGCCTTGTTGGAAAAGTTGCGGTCCAATGAGTCATAGAAACATAAACTCTGATGATTTGTTCACGTTTGATTCATCAGCGTGTTGCTTGCCTATTGAGAAAAGTAGTCCAGGAGATTGAGAGACGGATATCAACTCAAGCAGAACATTTGCGAACGGTAAGGTCCTGTATGGATCTTGCTGATGTCCATATATGTTAGCCAACTGCCTCATCTGTGTTATTCTCTTTGCAGCAAAATAATCTTTTCAAGGCCCGCGAAGAAAAGTACCAGTCAAGAATCAGAGTTCTTGAAACCCTGGCAACAGGAACTATTGAAGAGACGCAGGTCTAATGAAGCTTCTAGCTTATGCAACTCTGTAGCTACCTTTTTCCATAATCACCCTTAAATTAGGAGTTTGGTAACTTATGCCAAGGTCAGGAGAGGTTATCTGCATTCCCAGAATAAAAGTAGATGACTTATCTGTGAATCAGCATATGATCCGGAACTAAAATTTCCATTACCCCTATATTTGTATATTTCAAGTTTTCGATTCTGACAAAACAGAATCATTTTCTTGCTGCTAGAAGAAAGAGTTGTAATTAATGAGAAAAATGATGAAAGAGAACAATGATCATAATAAAGAGATATCTTCTCTGAAGAAAGAGCTGGAAGTAGCTCATCGGAGGATAAAAGAGAGTGAAAGTCAAGAAATCGCAACGTTGAAGCAAGATCTGGAAGAGACTCGGAGAAGGATGAAAGAGAACGACAGCAAAGAAATAGAAACATTGAAGCAAGAGCTGGAAGTGGCTCGGAGAAGGATGACAGAGAACGACAGTCAAGAAATGGCAACTTTGAAGCAAGAGCTTGAAGCAGCACAGAGAAAGATAAAAGAAAATGGTGTTCATGTTCAAGAGATAGAGGCTTTGAAGCAAGAGCTGGAAATGTCACGGAGAAGTGCAAAAGAGAATGGTGACCGTATCCAAGAGATAGAAGCTTTGAAGCAAGAGTTGGAAACATCACGTGCAAAAGAAAATGGTGATTGATGATGAAATTACTGTAGCATGATGATGAAATTACTGCAGCACAATGATGAAATTACTGTAGCAATTACTGTGTGCCCGGGCTGAACATTTATCCTGGCTCCGCCCCTGGGTGATACTGATCTTTCCTGAGACGAGATGAGAAGAGAAATGAAAAATATGACATTTTCAGCCATGGTTTTCATTTAATTTAGTACATGGGGAAAAATATTAAAAACATATTACCAACAACCAAACCAAACACCCATAGAGAAACACAGTAAAAGTTACCGTGGGATTTCATTTTTTAATGACATCGGCATCATTAATCAAGGAAAACATACATTTGGAATTTTGATTTTACAAAAATGAAACTTTTACAAATTTTGTTTTTCTGTTGCTTTGAGTAAAGTATCTTCATATGATTTAAACTCCTGAATGGTGTGTGCGTAAAAACCCCTTGTCATTGAGTCCAGTTAGAGAACACACATTAAGGAGCCGTAGAGACTTGTATATTGCATCGTGGAACCCAATTGTTTTAAATCGGATTTGTAAGATCAATACTCCACTACACCTAAGTTCGATGGACTGACACGGCCTTTTAGGAAATACAGGAGGACACAACATCAATCATCAATGTGAAACAGACTATAAAATTTGGCAAATTATTGTAAGAGTGGCGACAATAATAAAATCATCTCTTCTACTTCCAAGTGTATGATATGATTATCCTAGTGTTCGGTAAAATCAAAATGGGCACAAGCAATAACATTAACAACACTTATATAATGATTAATGAATTATCCCACACAAATAAATAAATGGTATACAAAACTCAAACTAATTATTTCATATGAAAGAGTAACTAAAAGTCTAAAACAAAGATTATAGGTGTACAAATCAGATTAAATGTTCTAATTTTAGCTGGAAGTGAATTTGAATACTAGATCAAATCTAAAAGAGTGAAAAACATACTTACTAGTTCACTGGTATTTTTGTATCATTACTCATAATAAACCATCCTTGAACACTGAGAGCATTATGCCAATGAATAAATCTATTGTTGGCTTCAAGATCTAAAATTAAAACAATAGAAACACATAAAAGAATCGTTTATAGAGGAATAAATCCGTCATACACTCGTAATAAAACATTGTGAAAAGATACTTGTCAATATAAGCATTATACCAACCCGTGGCATTGCCACGGAATAGATCACTTTACATATAAAACATGATGGAGGGCTATACAGAAAAGTTCAAACTAATATAAAACCATAATGAATAGGTAAATCATGATGTATCAATCAATATAAAGTTGACTAAAGTTTGTGAGTTACATAAACTCTCCTATAGTGCTACATTTCTTAATAGCATTATATGACACCCAACTTTTTGATAGGGGTGTGCAAAAAAAAAAAATCATCGATCCGACCGTTCAAACCACCCGCCGCCTCACTTGCACCCACCAAATAATTTCCGTTTAAAATTTTTCACGGTTAATTTTTTCTTATCCCACCGTTTGGTGGGTGGATGGCAGGTTGCACATACCGGACCCACCCGCCTATTGTGTATATATGTGTGTGTGTGTGTACGCGCGCGTGCCCCCGCCACAAGAATTAGTAAGTACCACCAAGTTCAAGTAGAACTAATTAAGGTTATCTTATTTCATTCTTTCTAATCTCCAATGGTTGAGGTATAGACATCAGGTCATATGTTGAGGTATAGACATAGGTTCATAACTAATTAAAGTTGGGCTATTATGAAAGGAGTTTGATTACGATTTGGTCTTGAGATATTAGGATGGATAGTGTGGTCAGTTTGATTTTGTATTTACAGAAGGTCGATTGTAATAGAGATAGTAGTATGTCTTACTGGACTTTTCATTATCAAGCATTTCTTATGCCTATTGTAAACGTAGAGTATAATTAATACTCCTCTGTCCCGCAGAACTTCATACATTTGTCATTTTCAGCCGTTTCATAGAACTTTATACATTACCAAGAAAGGAAGCTACCCCACACCCAATAATAAACAATATCAACTTTTCACTCAAATTACACATTTGCCACCAAAAATACGATTTTCCCCACATTTTCCATATATATTCTATCATTACTCAAACTTTTCGCATAAAATTGTGCGCTAACCCTAATGTATGAAGTTTTCCGGAACGGAGGGAGTATATTTTGTTGTGTCCATAAAAGAAAATCTCTCTAATCTCCTTATTCTTATCAGTAACTTATACATCAGATAATGTTTGTATGTTTGATTCGTATATCTTTCTATTGCAGTATATATTTTTGATTTTTCATGTATCATTTTATTTGAATTTCGAACTTTATTCATGAATCTATACCTGCTAATGCAATGTAGGTATTGATTATTTTTGCGTTTAGAACTTTTTTTCTTGTCCAAATCCGCCCGTCAAGCCACCTGTCATTGTTATCACCCGAGCAACCATGGGTTGAGAAATTATCCTACCCATCTCGGCTTATAATTATAACCACTCGCCTATATCAAGTTGGTTTGATTTTTCGTAAATATCCTCACGCGGTCACCCTATTCAAATGGATCAAATGATTGAGTGTTCCCGATGCCCTAATGGTAATAAGGAATTTGACAAAGTATATATCCTCATGTAGTCACCCCTATTCAACACTTAGAAGATCTCGGAAGACCATCTCCTTAAAAGCGACTACTTATCACCTCCGACCCGCTAGGGTCCGAGGAGCAATCCTTCGACATGTGGACCACTCCCTAGTGGACATGTGTCTCTCTTCTAGAAGGAAATAACCTTGGCCACTCAGATATCTTATAAATAGGATTACTTCTCTAGGTGACCATGTATTGCACACTTACTTTGTTTCGCTACTTATTATCCAATAGATCTTGAGTTCACGGCTAGGACCCCATAGGTAAGCCTAAGACTGGTTTGTTCAAGGCATGCCAACTTAAAAGATTAACCCCTCTCTTTAAGACGAATGAACAATTTTCGAGGAGTAACATACTAAGACCTATTCCGAGAAGCCTTGTGTTAATTTACTCATATTTATTTAGTGAAAAGACATACTAACACGTATTTACCTTCATGAATACTAAAACACTACCAATAAATTGTCTGGGTATTTTAAATTCATTAACCTCAATACCTGCAAAATGTGATTTTTGTTTTTGTTTTATTTCATTTTACTATACTTTTGAATGAAATAAAGGGAGTACTAAATTCAATTGCATATTACTCTATTGGTTATGAGAAATTTTATACATTAGAGTATGTGTGTAGTTTTAGTACAATAATAACACATAAAAAAGTTGGTAAATGTGTACTTTAATTGGCAAATTGTGTATTCATGTGTAAAATTAAGACTTTTTATTATTTGTTGAGTGTGCGATAGCTTCATTTTTTAATAATGTATAAAAAATTTAGGAAGGCTAAAAATAAAAAATGTATGGGTAAAATCCATTTTTGGTACTCCAGCATGAGACATTTCCAAGTTTGGTACTCCAGAGTGGACGCGTCTAATTGAGTACTAAATATCAATAATTATTTACAATTAAGGTACTAACATAATTTAGAATGCGGGTTGTGTCAATCCCACACGAGTAAATGTTAAATGATGAAAGATAGCATGAAAAACTCGTCGTTCACAATACATTGTGGACTTTGTCCCACACACACACGCGTCAAATTCGTCTTTTTCATATTCTTTTTTGTCGGCTTTCCTCACCAATTTTGTCTCTATCGTTCTTCAATGGATTGAATTCACGTGAAATTGGGTTAGATCAATTGTAATTTTGGTACAATTGAGACGCTCTACCTTTTAATTTACAATTAGTATCTTAATTGTAATTAGTTAATAATAATTAGTACTAATATTGTACGTGACACTGTAGAGTATCAAAATTGAAAATATCTTCCACTGAAGTACCAAAAATGAATTTTATTATCCAAAAATGTATGAAGTTCTAGAGTGCGAAAATAAAAACACTTAATGATGGCACCTTTGGTGCTTAAGGCGACAGTGGAAATTGAAGTGGCAACACATTCTAAGGTCCCTTTTGTGTTTCTTCATTTGAACATTAGTCTAATTTTGTGTATAAATAGTTACGTACTTGCCATCTAATTTTGTAACAAATTCTAAGGTACGTTTTGTGTTTCTTCATAGTTGAACATTAGTCTCAATTTATATAGAAATAGTTATGTACTTGTGCCATCTAATTCTTTTTATATAGTGACCTAGAGAACCCTTTTTGAGCTTAAATACATGAGAAATTTACTTGAGATGAGACATGACATTTGTTGGTAACTTTATACTCGTGAGTAAGACCGTGTTACTTGTCATAATTCCTTCCAGATATCTTTATACATTATAATTGACACGTAATTTTATGTGAAAAATTAAAATAAATGATAAAACATAAAAATGAAGTAAATATATGTACTTTCAATAGAAATTGTGTAATTTAAGTGTAGATATAAGATTCTTTTATCATTTGTTCGAGCTTCATATTTTAGTGATGTATGGGACAAATGATAGATTTACGAAGTTTTCCGAAATGGAGGGAGTAACAACTAACTATTTCTCCCATGGTAGTAATTGGGAAAACTAGAAAAACTACGACAAGCACATTGGTTGACTGCAAACTTGGTCACGCGAACACTCTACAAAATGATTATGTTTAAACATAAACGATAAAATTGCTAATTCTAAAGATATGTAACACAGAAACTTGAATGATTGAATAATAAGATTGACATTGTCTGCAAAGGATTAAAAGATACTGACGTAGAAGGCATTCATAAAAATAGTGCCCATAAGTGCAACTTGAAATTCACCATGTGGGATTAATCCAAGTTATTAACGAGATAGATTACTTTGTGGCGATAATTCCACTAGCCATGCCAAGATTAAACGCCACAAATTTGATCTCGTGAAGCATAATTTTGGTGTTCTGGAACAGGAAGTCCCTTGGTGTGCATTTGTTTGTACATCCATTGCCAGTTCTCTGGTGCAACCTCGCCACCTAGAGAACGAATGACAGATCCACCACTGCAAGACCCGATCCTACAGCAGTCCTCCAGCGATAGTCCCTTCACCAATCCGTATAAAAATCCGCTGGCAAACAAATCCCCAGCACCAGTTGCATCGACTGCTTTTGATTCTCCTATGGCTGGAACTCGGACAACCTACAACCGTTGTTTCTGATATTAATGCAAAGATAAGCACAGGAAAAGTAAATAGAATTCTTTTAGTGAAGCACCGAAATGGAGAAATGGAGGGAGTATGATTTTGCGGCCCAACAATCAATTGTAGGTATGTAAGATCCCAATGCCATTGGAAATAAGCAATTTCTATTGATTTTTTGGATAACCCTCATTTCAGATTCATCCCCGAATCGGGTTAAATAACAGATAGACCCATTTTTTTTTACAAAGTTCAAATTCAACAATTACAAAC
>JAYMSR010000781.1:0-12281 GCA_036897825.1 Plantago rigida | reverse complement strand
ATCATCGGCTCGTCGCAGGACATTTTGTACTACGACAACGTGAACCATCACCCAGAGGAAATGTTCAAACCAGCAGGGTTGCTCAACTGGTTAAAATCTTTAGTGATAGATTTTTTAAATCCTACTCATACTGAATTTGTGGCCTATTTTCAAATGAATAAAGAGAAATCGCACATGCCAAATCTACCATCCCTAGCATAAATACTTGGGGAATGTTTTAGTGAGCTTCCTTTGCCCTTAATGCCGCAATTGTGACAGCCGACTTGATATGATGTAATAAGAGTCTCATATGACAGATTCCTGGACAAAGCTGCAATTATGACGCCAAAAGATGAGATAAAACCAGATGGATCAGCTGCCAATCCATGGAACCTCTGCAGCATGCAGCAAGTTGAAGAAGCAAAATGTGTCTTGAGGGTAACTCCAATATTGATAGCTGTCATACTTTACCATGTTGGAGAGAAGCAGCAAAACATAGTTTTCCAAGCGATGCAATCCAACCGCAGCATCGGCTTCTCCACTTTCCAAATACCACCGGCAACTTACAGCATTTTTTTCAATGCTAACACTCACACTGTGGGTCCCTGTCTACGACAGACTCTTCGTTCCATTTCTACGAAGGCTCACAGGTAAACAAGGGGGCATAACGATCCTCCAAAGAATTGGGGTCGGCATCTTCTTGACCATTCTTGAGTCACTGGTTGCAGCTTTTGTGGAAGACAAAAGAAGGGCACTAGCTCTGACCAGACCTATGCAGGGAATACATTCAAACAGGGGGGGCAATTTCATCAATGTCTGCTTTTTGGCTTGTTCCGCAGTTATCACTGGCAGGTCTGGCCGAGGCTTTTTCTGCTATAGGTCAAGTGGAATTCTATTACAAGCAGTTTCCAGAGAATATGAGGAGCATTGCAGGCTCTTTCTTCTTCTGCGGAATGGCTGCTTCAAGTTACCTAAATGGATTCTTGATTTCCATCGTGCATAGAGCAACTGAAGGATCAAAATCGGGGAACTGGCTTCCAGAAGACCTAAACAAGGGAAGACTAGACTACTTCTACTACCTGATTGCTGCGCTTTGTGTGTTTGACTTTTGCTATTTCCTTATATGTGCCAGGTGGTACAGGTACAAGGGAACTGAAGACACTGTTACAGCTGTTGAAATGGAAGCTAAAGAAAGTGAGAAAATTGTAGCCTAATATTATATAAGCCAAAGAGGGTGGAAAAATTGCATTAGATAGCATCTCACCATATAGTATGTAGAGATTAAAGTTAATTGTATTAATAATATAATGATAAAAGCAGAATGAGTAGACAAGGAATAATAATACAGTTCTTATAAACAAAACTGAGTGCAAGTGAGTAATGCTAAATTAAGGTTATAAAAGCCAATGGTTGGATTTGAATCTCAATGGCCCATAAATATGTGTCACCTTAGCACTATCTTGAAATAAGATGGTTTTCAATCAAACAATTAGCAAACAGAAAACAAAGAGGTGCTAGAATTTTCTTGCAAAAAGTTCGCAGGTAAGTATATCCTTCATAGATGTTGCTGATCTCCCAGCTTCCAGGACAGGAACAAGGTTGAATATTGGCACTTTTTCGGAATAATTGTGTGTCCGGATCTGATTGAATTCTTTGAACACATGTGAGAAAATTGTTGACAATGTTTCATGGGATACTCCAAGACTTGTTGCAAAATAGATCCGTAAATTCTGCCACAACAAAATGAGAATGAGAAATGGAAAAAGTACATCAAATGGAAAGGCCGACATCATTCATACCAAAAACCCTGCCAAAATTAGTATATTATCAACATAACTTTACAGGGTGCAATAGTAGCAGTGTCTGAGATAAAAATCTCGTCATATAATTTTGGAAACTCAACAGACAAATAAGCCTAAGAGAAAATATCAATGCTATGATGAATGAGACTGGATGGACATGTCTTTCTAGCAGTTGGAAAGAAAAAATCTATCCACAAATCCATCAAGCAATTAGTTCTTCACAATTCACAAATCAATTGTTTCAATGTTCTTCTAGTGACCATGTGTTGAGGTTGCATTTAAGGAAGAGCCACCTAAACTGGGAGACTATATAAATGCACTAACGTTCTAGACAAGTTACACATAATCAATCATAACATAGAGATCAGTTAGCCACTATCAAAGAGAGAAGTAAAGAGAGCAGTTATCAGCCTGTTCATTGTTATGGGTGATAAGTTTCATATCTATACAATCATTCTGGTTACTATCACCAAGAAAAGTTGGTCACAATGTGTCAAGCATGTCACCATAACTATGAAGAACCAACTAGAATTTGGAAAAACAAAACCAAGAACAACCTAGTGCTACGATATCAAATAAGCTTGTATTTTCAGTCCGCCCTGAAAGAGTAGAGATGATAATAATTTAACCAAGAAGCAAAAAAAAACTAATGGAAAGACCAGACCCACTTAGCCAACAAATAACGCAAGAAAGGATCTACTATCCATATTAAGGAAAGAAGAGCAAATTAGATGAAACAGTGAACAAACTGAGGCAGAGAATTTTCATAGCAGTCGTCAGATAATGATATTAAGATGATCTTTGTGGAAAACAAATTTCCAGGTGTCTCAGGAAGGTGATAACGCAAAGGGGAGAAAACAAAGACACGAGCAATATAACATTTGTAGCACAGAAGAATTCAAAATATAGCATGAGATCTTTAATATGCCCATCCTCAGTAATATTGAATTCCACCGGTAGATGTTAAGGTAGGGGCTAATTCTGTAAGTTAGGCATATACGACAAATAAAATTCAGAAATATTAGTAATACATAAGACCGAAGATCAACTCTCTGCAATTCCTTCCTAGTAGCTAACATGGATGTGGAGATAAAAAAAGAGATCAAATCATTTTTGTAGTAAATTGTTGTCCCCACGGAACTATTATTTCCACAAATTAGATGCAATTTCTCATTACTATTGGATAACAAAAGAAAGTGGGACATGTACAAAACAATTAGAAAATAATAGCAGCTGTTAAGATGCACAAGTGATGATTACCGTGTAAACAAAACGGCAAAGAAAGTGAAGGGTAAAGCCTGTCTACACACACACACGAAAGAGTAAAAGCTTACCAGGACATCATCCCAAGAGAAATCATTTCCTGAAAGGACATTATCAGCCAGGTAGATGCAGAACTCAGCCATCCTTACAAGTTGTTTTTTAGTACTATCGCTACATTGTGACTCATTGTATCCAGGGTCCGCAGAACATATCTTATCTGCAACTTCCCTTGTGATTGATATGATGGATGTACACAAGTTTCTCCTAACAACACATTGTTGAACACTACTTTTATGCCAGTTTTCATGTTTGAAACTCCAATAAGGTTGTTTGGGATATGATTCTTGTATGGCGAAATCAGTCAGAGACTCCATCTTTTCCCCAGTGTAGAGAAGGGGCTTTACTTCCACTAAAGCTCTGTGTGCAAAACCAGCAATTAGTATTTAAACACAATTGCAAAAAAAAAAAAATACAAGTCTGCTTCCAATGTTCAATACCAGTGAAGGCGAAAGTATACATGACAAATTTCATTCACGTTAAAAGTTAAGGTTATTGTTAGAAGATTTAGCTTGTAATGGTTGTAAGCCCCATTGCATTTTGTCATGAAATATTACGATAATTGTATAGCTCCAGTCAAGTACATGCTAAAGCATAATAACTGGTAATAAATACAGAGAGAAAAAGATTCAAATGACATTGTGAAACTTATCGTTTCATAACCCATATTCACCCCCATCCATTTATATATTAGTATTAAATTAAGGAGCATAACATATACTAAAATGGAAATTTCTGTCAAGTAAGCTAGATTACCTTTTAGGCAGATCAGGAACAAGAATATACAAAATAACAGGACCATTCTCTATAGGGATGTTTGACCTGCTTCCACTTTCTATTTGCCTCTTCATTCACGTCAGACAAACATCCATCTGATTCTCAATAGTGGTTCTGTCAGATGGCTTCAACGACATTGAACAATAAATAACAAGAGAAATTGCAGAAGTACATATTGAACAGCCAAAGGACTGTGCTACAGCTTCACTGTTCTCTAGTGCCTGTTCAAGTTCCGAATCGGGACCTTTATCACAGAGAAACATAGTTGATGGATCAAGACCCAACTGGCCAGCCATGTAAAGAACGTCCTTGTGTAAGGTCGCCTGGAATAATATTCATAACACACCATTAGTACATAAGAGCTAAGAAGCAAGTTGCAACTAGTAATAAAATTCAATGAAAATCTGTTTTCAACTACAATCAATTTGGGGAGAAGATATATGAACAATCTTAAGGGAGACAGTTGCATCAACATGGATGCAATATGATAGAAATACATTGATATGGAGACATGTATATCTTTGACTGTCGAAATATTTCTTCCAAGAAATTTGAGAAATTAAATTAACCACTTGGTCACTAGAAGTTTATGTTATATTTTTTTGCTCGCTATTTACCTCAAAATAAAAGTAACAAGGTCACAAGAAGTTTCAGAAATTAGATTGACAGCAGATTAAATACCTAATTCTTGACTATGGAAATTGGGACTTCTACTAGTGTGTTAATGAACATGATCTATTGTCATTGACAAACTCACCGTTTATCTTACATTATTTGCCTCTATAAACATATAAAAAGTCCCATCTCACATTGTTTAAGCTATCTTTGTTTCTGAAGTAGTGCATGCATACTAGCATTTGTGCATCTCGCAAAACGTGTATAATAGAATTGGTACATCAGAACAAAGAGGAAAATAGAAAACAAAAAAATAAATTGATTTACTAATATGCCAGAAAAAACAAAACAGAAGAAAAAAACTTTGACTTCACTTGAAAATAAAAATAGGATTTCATGTCAATGTTATAAAAAAAATAGAAATTTAATTACCAAAAAAATAATAGCCTAACCTGGCTGTACGGACCAATACAGCTAGGAGCCCACTGCGAAATACTCTGAACATGCAGAACCTTTTTACTATTATCATTCGAAACCAATACTTCAACATAAGCCTTCCCCAAACTAACATGTGATAGAGGAAGCTCAATTGTAGAACGTGATGGTACACCCAAACGACAATCTTCTTCGCGGATGGATTTCACATATACCTCATTTGCCAAAGAAAACTCATTCATATTGGCAATATATAGATGAATATAAAGGACACTTTCCCAAGAGCAATTATATTCAGTAAGCAGCAGTTCAATTTTCTGTAATACCAGAGCTAGGTCATCTTGCAAATCTGTTCAAAAAGGGTACAAGCAAATTACAAACAGTTGGAAACAGAAATGTATTTATGAGAAAAGGCATCAAGCTAGTAACAACATGAATTGTCTATCTCATACCTGGTGAGGTTTTTGAGGCATCTTGTAGCCAACAAGTAATAGAAAAGGTATCAGCCTTCTCAGATTTTGAGATGTAAAGCCCTTGCTTTGGGTCTACTGATGAGTCAGAAACCACAAGTTTCTGGCATGGGCGCTCAATAATAGCTTGCCCATCTCCCAGAACTTCAAATACTGAATCAAATATGTCATTGCTCTGGTCATTATCACTTGTTGATACCAACTTTGTCTCCAAATGATATTCCAAGGGATGAAGAACCCCTACAGGAGCTATTGGATCGGATGAATGTAAGACAATTTGAAATTTATCTAGCACAATTCGAGCATTCTGGAAAAGATCTATACGTTAATAAGATAAAGCAAAGATATATTCAAAGTCAGAGCAGAAGCTTAGTCAGAAATGAAATTATAGACCCATCGCCCAAAGGAAAAGTAAAATACATAAAGTACAGGATAACATATAAATGGCAAGCTTACTTTAAAGAGAGGACAGTCCAGTGTTAAAGTTTCGTATTCTCCTCCTTCACCACAAACATTAACCCCATACATCCTGCGAGATAAATAAAAAAAAAGTTAGTGCTCTGGTGGATCACATAATATGGATGAAGAAATTAACACTTATTAGGCTCGCACAATCAAAAAATGCCCGTATAGAGCTTAGAGAGACAAACAACGAGCAACTTACTCTTTTAGCTTGTGAAGATGAGACTCCAAGTAAGCTATATCCTTCCCCAAATGCTTCGTAGGGTCTAATCCCAAGGCTGCAACCTATGCAAAGAAAAGGCAACCGATGAAATTCAGAAGATAAGCTAAAAAAACTGTTTCACAACATGTATAAGTTTTCAACATGCATATACCAGAAACTTCATTCCCGAAGCATGTGATAAAGGTACAACAATGAAATAAAAGGAAGAGTTTGACGAAGTCACATGATCCCATAAGAAAAAAGAGCATACGAAGCACGACGATAAACAACAAAAAAACAATGTCATTAAGATGAAAGTTTAAGTACATCAGATACCTTAACTGTGATGGCATTAATTCCACTAGTTATCTGAAAACACACAGATTAATCACTATTAGCAATGCCGTAATTCATATAATCGAGGAAAGATTAAATATATACTGTACTATTAATAATATTTATGTCACATTCTGCCATTATATGTTATTACAATATAGGAAATTACCATTTGTTGAAGAAGTGACGACTGATCTTGCATCCACAAGTATGCCAAAGAAACAAGTCCTAACCTAGAACATATATTTTCCACACGTAGCCTTTTATAATCAGATGCAATAGCACCAGAGGAGACGGCTGAAATAGAAGGTATTTTTCGTTACTTCTTTCAAAAGG
Source organism: Plantago rigida (assembly GCA_036897825.1). NCBI lineage: Eukaryota > Viridiplantae > Streptophyta > Magnoliopsida > Lamiales > Plantaginaceae > Plantago > Plantago rigida. The sequence continues at coordinate 5,547 of JAYMSR010000781.1, read as the reverse complement.
ATTAACATATCTTCAACCTCATCCCCAGGAGTCACATTGTACCTTAGACCATGATTTCTGCGAAGCATAGAAAAGGCATTGAATAGTTAGCACATAGTATGTAACAAACCAAATAAGGTTACAGATGTATGGTCCAGAAACTAACATTAACATTTACAATAAAGCCCTATCTCTTAAAAACTAATACATCCATGTAAACCTATCAAGAGAATCTCTGATGACTTTGAAAGGTCCAAATGCGAAACTTTGCAATAGAAATTAAAATCCAAAACAATCAGTATATATGGCTAACCTCGTTGATCCTTGAATTCGTCTACGAAACAACGGAAGGCCCATGATTTGTGCATAACTAACAACTATCTGATGTCCAACCTGTATTCAGATATTCAAAAGTGATAAAAAGTTAAAAACAAAACTACAGTCAGAAATAAATTCTCAAAACTACAAGTAAATCCATCTTTGGGCAAAAGAGCTTACAGTTTGATACATGTAACTATCAAGCTCATCCTTCTCATCGTCGCCCGGCAATAAATTCGCTAGCGCTACAATCTGAATCCAGCAAACAAACAAAAAGAAAGAAGATTAAAACTTGCTGAAGGAGATCAATTTGAACAAGGGGGGGGGGGAAGTCAAACCTCATGGCCATACTGCTCACATTTCATCATTGCATAGCAGCTGTACTTACCACCACTGACCAGCGCCACAACCTTCATTGGGTTGAGTTGACCAGGGTTTTGAAAAAGAACAAAATTGACTGCTCCTTTCTACCAGCAATAGAGATGACTCAGCAGTGAATAACTTGTGCGACAAAATTACTACTTGAGAAATTAATATCATAGGTAATTAAATTCTCAGAGTGAGTTAATGCGGAAAATTAGGAGTGTGCATCAGATCTATTTTCAGATTATTCCGAAAAAATTTCCTACAATCCGAAATTATCACAAATACACAAATTACTTACATTTACTGGCCAAAGACCGACTCATGGATTAGACGCTAATTATTTCAGTTCCATTTCTCACATGACCTATTCCTATTTAAAGTTTCCTCAATCCATTCTATTCAAGTCGTCTCTTATGACTTATTAGTTGGAAACTTCCTTAGCTCAAATAACAATGGCTGGTTCTTAAAATTGGTGCTCTCTCCCTGCTAATTGAATCCTCATGCACACCACCACTCGAAATCTGTCTCCTCCACCTACACCTCCTAGATCTGGTGTCCGCCAAGTTCTACGGGTCTCATTGAATTAATTTGGAAGAGGAGAAGACTATAGAAAGGAGAGGCTGAAAGAGAGTTGGGTGGTGCCAATCATCAGTGAACCAATGGTCGGGAGAGATGAGGAGCAAAAGGATGATTAGCAGGGGCAAACCTAGGAAAAAAATAAGAGCTAGCTTCACTTGTGTCTTTGTTACCCCTGTATCTAATAGAATGTTCAAGTTACAGAATCGTATTATAATTTAGATTTCTGTTTTTTTAAGCATATTACAACCTTCCAGTGTCAGAAAAAATCCAGACAACTTAAATTCATAAACCTTCAAGTAATCAGTAATGCTCCAGCTTCAGAACTAAATTTACAAACACAAATCAATTTATAGAATCAGATTTTTATATCTTCATAAAACCTAATACTAATATCCAGGCACAGTCTAATTGAGTCCATAAATGAACTACAAATTTATTCAAAGAAATTAAAAGGACAAGTCCCAATCAAAATGGCATTGAACTCAAACTCACCTGCCAACAAGTAGTCGAGCAGAGTAAAGTAGAATTTTTTTGCAAAAGCTTGACCAAGTTAATTTACGATTTCAGGCTTCGGCTACAACCTGCAAGAACAGACAGTTCAAGTTAGTTAAATTTAGGAGAAAGAAATTCGAAATCGAGTTTAGCACCAGACACAAAGAAATTTCAAAAGTGAATCGAATTTAGCCACTTAACAGCTTCCAAATAGAACTGAGAGAACTAGTTAATGTAAGTAAGATGAGCGTTTCGAGAGGGGCACAGCCACAGAGAGTTGCCGACTGTTATGAACAATCACTCTATCACGAGAGGATTGAACGGAAATGGAGATAAAACTGAAAAACAGTTACCTCACAAGCAGATTCACGGAGGAACCAAATGAATTTTGATTGAAATTTCTGTTGTGATTTACAAAAGAAGGCTGACAGCCTTTTATACAATTCTCAGGGCTCAAAATGCAAATAGACAAAGTAAAACGAGGGAAACACGTAGCAATTGAACAGGAACCCTTGGATCGGACACATGTCACGATCAAATGCTTCCAGCCGTTAATCATCCTTCCGTAACTAACGCTCCGTTCGTCTGTTATCCATCCGCATTTCAACAACCTCCTAAAGCGTCCCTACGCACTTAAACTTCCATAGCCGGAAAACAGAGTTGCAGAGCCAGAACCATTCGCTTGTCTGTTCATGATTAAACCATTAAAGAGGGCTTGATCACAACATTACCCTCTCCTTCTTCACAAGCTTGTCCCCAAGCTTCCACATAAGGAAAATTCTGCACCAGTTTATGCCAATTCTCCCAAGTAGCTTCGTATTCCGGCAAATGGACCCATTGTACCAACACTTCAACAACCGTAGCATTATTACGTTTAATCATTCTCCCAGTAGAATGTTACGCCACAGAAATCGCAGCAACAAGTCACAGAAATATTTGGGCTGTTTAGTAGAGAAATCAACTACCAGCTTCCGGTTGGAACCAGTTTCTACAGCAATGCTTTGAGATTTGCCATACTTGCAGTATCTGTATTTTAAAGGGAAGTCATCCTTGTGCATCATCACTTCAGCTTTCCAAACAGATTCACCAGCATATGTTAGTTTAACTCCTCCCTGAGCTTTCCACTGCCCGAGCCTCAAAGAACTACCAATGACATGAATAGATGTGTCTTCTTCAATATTCGGACAGCATATTCTAAACTGTACAGTTACTGAATATGGCTGGTTTGAACCATTTTGAACTACTTCCGCAGGCTTCTCGACTTCATCATTCCAGCTCTTTCGAAATATGACATTTTTAAATGCACTTCGGAAGGGTAGATCATCAGAGCCAGTCTGCATTTAGAGTACATAAAACTGAGAACCCTGTTCTTCAAATTGGTTACCAAGACACTACTAGCAAGAAACAGGTGGTTTCAGTTCTCAGCTATTAGCCAGATATGTGCATGACGAAATCATGTTATTGTCAGATGATATCTCCATCACCGTCATTATTACATTCAACCACGAAAACTTGATTGGTTTTACAAAAATTTCTTGAATGTATAAACCAGGGCCATCACTGAAGAAGTCTAACCATTCATTACATGTCAAAACAGAAATTGGCGATCTACTGTCATTACCAGAGTAACCCGATAGGCTTCCAGACTAAATGAACACTCTTTTTTATGTTGTCAAAACAGTCTCATTCCTATACTTATCTTATGATGGGTGTAAAAGCAGAAATTTACCAAGAAAGTTCCTTGTTTTTCTGCCAAATCACTGAGACATCATTTTTAAGTTCCCAAAAAGTCTGAAACGTTTCTAGTTTCTAACCAACAAAAATGTATCTAGTTCATGGGACTATATCCATTGAAATATTAAATTATTTTTTATACTGCACTTAAATTTACAATTTGACCGGGCAGCTAAAGAAATAAATTCGTTTGTCTTAATGATTGATCTTAAAAACTAACAAGTGCAGTGGTAGATTCTTCTCAGAACATACTATGTCATTTCATGTTGCAGACTTGTATAAAACAGACCAGCTCATAACAGAATGAGTAAATATCAATAGGCAAACGAGGAATGGCAAACACAGAGAGATTAAGATACGAATTAATATGGACCTGCCAAAGGTCATGAATCTCCACCAACTCTCCATTCTGAACGCCACTGGGTAAAGGCAGTTTCCTTTTCTTTCCAGCCTCCCATCTTAAGACATTTTTCCCGTCATCCACCACATAATAGCTGTACTCACACTCTAAACCAGATGGAATAGGTACGCTGCCAGACCATATGAGCTCGTCCCCTCGGTGAGAAGGACTCAACAAAAGGCCTTTTTTCACATTCCCTGAGCCAAGAACAGGTACTGAACCACATACCAGAAGTTGCTGACCCCAATGTGTAAAATAAGGTATACTAAAGTTCACAATCACTGAGCTCGGCGTCTTGCTCTTAGTAATCAATCCAAGGTTGGACATGTCTAACAAATAGTTGGAGTCCCAAGGAACCTAGCAACATCCAAAATTTACCTTTAGAATTGCAATTTAAATAAGGCAATTGAACTCCTCAATCAGAATTTCAGACTTAGGATGCACATATTCTGGAAGGAATAGTTATAGAGTGGGAGTTGAAAGTGCCAAAAATTCAACATTTTCACATTATCTTTTACTAGAATATAAGTAATCTACGATTCGAACAAACAAAATTAAAATCCACAATAAGAATTTGAAATCTTGATGCGATAAAATAGAAAAAAGATGATAACTTTGATAAGGAAAGAGTTATACATTGCAAAGTACTCAACCTTTTAGACGAACAAGGGGAAGAAGGATTGGATTTTGATCAGAGGTCTGATCTATCTAATTGCAGTGTGAATGTGCAAAACCAATTAGATAAATTAACAAAATCCATATCAGTACATTATTAGTACAAGTTAGTATAATGATAATGAAAAGGCAGTACCTTTGCTGAGAAGAACAGGCAGCAATGCTGAAGTTGAGTCTGTATTGAGCTATGAGTAGTACCCTATCATCAGGAAAAAATTGCAGCAGCATAGGTTTAATTTAGCTTATCTTGATTTTGTTTGCTTTAAAAGTGAAACAACTTTATATCTATAATTAATTGATCACATTCTTCAAGAGATATTTTTACTACTAGTATTTGGGTGTGTGTGATTGTGAGTGTGTGAGAGAGTGAGAGATAGGATCGGACTCGTGAATGAACTCAAATCACTCGCTGCTGCATCTCCAAGATTTGCGTCACACCTCATATTAACTCAACCGTTACTATATTGTCTTTAAATTTTGTTTCTCAAAACTCAAAAGTGAAAACGAAAACCGTAATTTTTCTTTAACCGGTGCATTTCATTTAACCGATAACTTTTGAAGTGGAAGGCGGTTGGAAAAAAAAAGTCAAAATGAAAAACTTATGTAAAAATGGAGGAAGTAGTAAACTAGGGTTATATTTCATTTATACATTACTATATAAATCATAAATCATTGCTGCTTATGGAATTTGTGTCTTGTTTTTTAATTTTAAAAGTTTTTTACTTGTATATGTTCACCTGTGAAACCGCCTGGCATTGTTGTGACCTGAACCATCACGGATTGAAAAAATATTCTAATCGCTTTGGTTTATAATTATCAATTATAATCACCCGTCATAGACAGGTAAGTTGCTTTGATTTTTCGTAAATATCCGTATACGCTCACCTAACCCTTAATGGAGACTCCAGATTCCGAAATGGGAAGATTCATGGTGGAGCTTCCGGACAGAAAATTACTCCATCATGGAAGAAGCTTCAATGGCCTTGGAAAAGCATCTTCCATGG
>JAYMSR010000780.1:0-12288 GCA_036897825.1 Plantago rigida | reverse complement strand
AGTTTCATTTTGTCAGAGACGTGATTGATAGAGGAGATGTACAGATCATGAAGATTAAGATTGAAGACAATCATGCAGATTGTTTTACAAAATCTTTACCAATTCACACGTTTCGATTGTATCTTGGTTTGATTGGTTTGGAGGATCAAAGGGAGTTGTCCTAACTTCAGGGACAGATGGAGAATGGTTCAATCTTGAGCTAAGGTGGAGATTGTGAAGTGTCGCTGAAGATTGAAGGGTGTTTGATGAAGTAGGAAGGAAGAACAAGGAAGAACAAATTTGTTGTGTTAGTGTTTTGTTTGCATAGTTAGTGTGGATTACTTTTTTATTATTTTAGTAAATGAATTAAATTAGTGAGGCGTTCAATAAAGAAATAGATACATTTTTTAGTGGAACGATCAAACTATTCACTTTGAAACATTTTCCATTTCATATCGTAATCCTGAATCCCAAAGAAACAACAGTTAAAGCATTAAGAATTAAATCATTAAGAAATGAAGATGGTGACGACATAGAATTTGGGTATGGATTTTGATGCCTGGACTTTACCACTCGTGTAAAGAATCAGTGTCGTATCCGACAAGAACTACATTACTACATCAAATGAATCATGCGCGCTAAGGCACCATACCAAAGTGCCCGAATATTGACTTTTCTACTATCTTCGACTTCCTTTTTAGGCCTTCTTCCTTGTACACTTTTTCAAAGACTTAATTGGACCGAGGGATGGTGGAAAAGGAGTTCGGCCACTGCGTAATCGGCGCGAATATAGCCTTCGGAGAAAACTGATAAAGTTTACTGCAACCACTAATGAATTAGGGGCAGGACAGTTACTCCTATACCGACCTTCAAGTTTCCTCACATAAATTAATCTGCATTTTATACTCACTCGTACATACACTAAAACGCATTGTATACTCCCACAAATTAACCTTCACTTTATACTCGTACACATTTAACAAAGAAAAAAAAATATACTCGCTCATGTACGCGCTAGAAACTTCACAGTTTAACTCTGGTATTACACTAACCTGAACCCGACTCGTTTCAGTTTTCCTCATGTTAGACAGTAGGTAACACTTAATGCTCCTTCCCTTGAGGGAAGTTACTAATTCATTTCCTATACAAAGTTGATCATAATTACAACGCAGGGAGAAAGAGAAACATTCAAGGGTGGTGAATATAACGGATGAGATTGTTGTTTGCCAGTGAAAATGCTGGCAACTCACTGTACTACTAATACTTATCTACAACGACAACTCCGCGATCAATCTGCCACCCGGAAGGACTACTTCTAGAAGCTCATCAGCCAACAAATTCCAAGCTTCGAACTCAGGAATCGATCTCTCGCTAAGGTGAAATGTCGGGAGATGATGAGCGAAGGAGTTTCCTGGATGACCGAACATTCTTAAGCGTCATCTTAAGTTTCTGCCTCTCGCCTTCCACCTCAGCGAACTGGAGGCTCAACTGAGAGTACCTATCGTGCATTTCTCTCAGTTCCGCCTCAACATTCTCATGCTTTCCCTTGAGTTCCAGCATTTCTTTGATTAGTTCGTTGATGTCTCTAAAGCTCTTCAACACAGCTTCATCGTTGCTATGTTGTTTGAAGAACGAACTGGGACATGAAGCGAACAAGCACATCAAAATGCAAATCAGTTTTAGCAGTGTATCATCTCCTACTAAGACCGGTAAGCAACTTGGACTTGTTAAGTGTTTAAAAAGGCCATACCTCTGGAATCGGGTATTGTGTTTATTCTTCGTCTTCAAGGCTTCAGCGAGCTCCATTTCCAACGCGAGAACACTTTCTAATGCATTCCCACCACCAGAAATTTCATTGAACGAGGGGAACATGCTTCTAAGCACTTCGTTTGCCTTCCATCAAGAAAACGACTAAATTGAGAGGCTAGTAATCAGTGTACATAATAATAGTGCATTTGAATTCGTAAATGAGATGAATCACCTTCTGAAGTTGCATTGTTTGGTTTTCCGATACGTGAAAATCTTGCGAGTCATAATCTTTGTCGAGCATTAGATTTTCTTTTTTCAACTTTTCCAGCTGCAGAAAGATAAGTTTAGATAGAGTTATCATCATGGCATGTTAAAACAAGTAGCACTAGATTTAGGCATTTTCAAGAGCAAATACCTCTTCATGTAAATGCTTTATGCTAGATCTCAACATTTGGGCTCCTCCAGCACAATCACCATTGACACCTGAATTCTTCCTGGTGCTCTTTGGAGAATCTCCCATCAAAACCTCAGCAATTTGGTGCGTACTTTCAGATGTAGCATCCTGCATTATTGTAAACCACTTAATATTCCATTTGTACCATGTGACCAGGGAAAGTGTTCAAAAGCAAAACCCACTTTCGCAACAGGGAAGTGTAAGAAATGCATGGCACAATGAGTACAGATTTTATCTCAAAAAAGGGGAGAAACATTACCTGAATAATCTGCAACTGCATAGTTTCCGTAGGATCTGCACTTTCACCATCTTCTCTTTTAATATCACTCATCGACCCTTCACGGTCTAAAATACCACGAGAAGAGTTTCCCGTCAAGCCATTGAGCTTGCATTCATCCTTCCTCATATTCGTGGAAGATTTCAATTTTTCCAGTTGTTCCTTTAAAAGGTTAAGTTCATTGGTATGTCCAGATATTTCTGTCTCAAATTCATGCAACGAGGTCTCGAGCTTCTCCTTTTCTTCCTTGCAGCACTCCAGGCTTAGCAAGGCACACTCCAGTTCTGCTTTTGTTCGGTCATAAGCATTAATTCTTTCACGTTTTTCTGTAAGCACTGACTGCAGCTCTGTTTCCAAATCCAAGAGCTTCAATGCTAGCTCCTCATTCCTCTTCGAGTTCACAGCTTCAGATTTCTTCCTATTTTCGATTTCAGCAATGGAGTCTTGCAGCTTTAAAAGCATCTCTTCTCCGTGCTTCTTGGATATTGCAAGCTGATGATTCAGTTCTTGAAATTTGGTCTCATACTGCTCTTTGATGAATGCAACTCGCAAGGAGTCTTGTGCTGCAACCGAATGCCCTTCTTCTCTTTTCTCACAAACTTGAACGCACTCAGCTTCAGCCTTGTCCTTGAGTGCCTTCAGGTGGGTGGACAAGTTCTTAAATTCTTCTGTCTTCATAACTTGTTCAGAGAGCTTTCGTGACAGTCCATCACAACGGGAGCGAAGCTTCTTCAGTTCTTCTGTGTACTCTTCTGGTAAACCTAGCCCAGCAAACTTCTCACTGACTTTGCCTTCAAGGATTAAAACTAAAATTTCCAATTCCTCTTTAGAAAAGCATAACAAACTAATTTCTTCTTCAGTCATTTCCAGCTTCGTTCTGCACTCCTCAAGTTGATCTTTTATATCATTGTTGGAAACTGAAAGCAGCTTGTTCTGAGCTCGGGAGCCTTCCAAATCAGATCTAAGTTCATTGACAATTGTCAACAGAGCAGACTTTTCCTCGTTCCAATGACTTTCACTTGCGAAACATTGAGATGCAGCCTCTAAATCAAGATGCCTGTTCTGAAGTATGGTTTCATACTGCTTTGACAAATAAAGCAGTTTAATGTCAGCAGCAAGTGAATGGTCATACAGGTCGAACAACTGGTTGACTTGGCAAGAAAATTCCTTTTGAAGAGTTTCAATGGAAAAAATTTGCTTCTGCAGGAGATGAGCTAACTCTGCCTTCTCCAGTTCAAGATCCGATGCCAGTTTCTTAGCATGAAGCAGCTCTAACTTTTGCTGTTCCAAGCTAAAAAGGACATCATCTCTGTGGTCCAACAGAGAAGTAAGATCACTTACCTTTCTTTCCAAATCTTCTTTGCAGGCATTTTCCTTATGCAACTCATCATGCAAATTTCTCAAATCTTCTTTCAGATGATCAATCTCAGATGTAAGCTTAACAGATTCCGCAGTTTTATCCTGCAAGGACACAAACATTTCTTGCTTATCTTGCATTTCTTCTTGAAGCTTTTCAACTAATATTGTTTGCTGTTCCAGATCATTAGCAAGACTTGATTTCTCCAGTTCAAGATCAGATACCAGTTTTCTAAGATGAAGTACCTCAGCCTCACACTGTTCCAAGTTGGACAGCCTAACATCTTTCTCATTCAACCGAGAGCTAAGATCCCCAACTTTTCCAACTAGTTCATCTTTGCAAGCCTTTTCCTTGTCTAATTCTCCATGCAAATTGATCAAATTTTCTTTCAGACAATCGATCTCAGATGCAAGTTTGAGAGATTCCTCAGTCTTAACTTGTAATGACACAGCAAGTTCATCATTACCCTTGTTCAACTGTGATGTAAGATCAGTAAATTTTCTCTCTACTTCGTCACCATAAACCTTCTTGTGATGCAACTCATCCTGCAAGTTTTTCAAATCTTCTTTGAGGCGATCAATCTGAGATGCAAGCTTGATACATTCCTCAGTTTTAGCTTGTAAGGACATAGCAAGTTCATCTTTATCCCTGTTCAACTGAGATGTAAGATCATTAAATTTTCTCTCGATGTCGTCACTGTAAGCCTTTTTGCTATGTAACTCATCCTGCAAATTTCTCAAATCTTCTTTGAGGCAATCAATCTCGGATGCAAGCTTGATAGAATCCTCAGTTTTGTCTTTCAAGCATTCGGCAAATTTATCACTATCCTTGTCAAACTGAGAAGACATATCTCTAAGTTTTCCCTCCAATTCATCTTTGTAAAAAATTTCCTTCCGTAACTCATCATGCAAATTTCTCAAATCTTCTTCCAGAGAACCTATCTCTGATTCAAGCTTCACGGATTTCTCGGTTTTATCCCGTAAAGACGTGATGAGTTCTTGATTATCTCTCGTTAACTCAGCTATAGTTGAATTTCCTCTTCCAAGTTCTTCAGCCAAATTGTCCAAGCCAGAGATGTCTCTAGATAAGTGACCACCATTACACATCAGTTCATGCATCTGGTCTTCCAAAAGTGCGAGATCAGCCAAAAGTAGCTTATTCTGCTTGGCATGGTTCTCTTCAATTTCTGAACTGAACTGGAGCTTGTTGGCTATGGACTCAAGTTCCGATTGAAGCTTTGTGACTAGAGCAGAGGAGATGTCCAGTTTAGTCACCATACTTTGCATGTCGCAATTAAACTTCTTCATTGCAAGAATTTCTGATCTTACACTACTTAAGGATGCATTGGTGACTTCTCGCTCGCATTCCAGATTTTGATTCTCTTTCATCAATTCAACAATCTTGCTACAAACATTTTGCTGAATCTCTTCTAACCTCGAAATAGCATCTTCCACACTTAGGCCTGTGTCATACACATCACGAGAATTAGAAGAGACACCGAATTGCTTACTGTAAAATGCCAAAAGGTTGGCCAGCTTTTCTTGCACGAAATTAATATTTTCCTCGAGATCTTTCTTCGAGGAAAAGACATCATCCGACTCAGCTGTGAGGATCGCTAACTTTTCCTTCATGAGTGACGTTTCGTTTTGTAGTTTCTCCTTTTTAGATGCTTCCTGTTTCACTAAAAGAGAAAGCTCTGAATTCTTGGATGAACATTCCGCCATCATTACGTCCAAGCCTTTCAGCTGCTCAGCAAGAAGCTGATTTTCACCTGAAACACTTTTGACTTTATCTTCCAAAAATTGATTTTGCAGAGCCATATTGCTAAACTGGGACACACAGCTAGACTTGTACTCATCGAGTACATGAATATCCTCCGTAGCCTTCTGCAACCTTATCATCAGCTGATTTCGAGACACTGTTGAAATTTCCAACTCCTCCAAAAGCCTATCCATTTTCTGCTTCATGATTCTACCATCAGCATTCGCTTCAAGTAGAGATTGTCGCAATGCATTTGAATATACATCCAAGTTCAAGTTTAACGAAAGCATTTCGATGAGCTCTTCTTCAGTTCTGCAAAGCTCTTCCTGCAAGTAGAAAGACCTCTTCAAATCTTCCAAAATGATGTCTCTATTCCCTGATATTTTCCTAAGACCCAGATTTGAATTGGGATACTGAGATAGCATTTCTGTGTTGTCATCTTCCAGTGCTTCCACAAAAGCCTGCTTAATGAGGCTTTCATTAGTTTCAAACATGGATACAACCTGCGAAGAAAGCAGCTCGAGGTCTTTTTGTAATTTATCCACAGCAATAGAGTAATTCAACCGGGCTCTTCTAAGTGCTGCTTCCGAAGTGGTGGCCCGTCTCTCCAGCTCCATATTGAGAGATTCCAGATCACACCTTTCGTCAGCTAATTTTATCATTTGATGATTCATGTTTTCTTGCATAGACTCCATTTCAGCTCTGCTAGCTGATAAAGTGTACAGGCAAGTCGAATGCTCGTTCCTGAGGAGATGCAACTTACCTAACACGAGCTTCTGATTTTCCTCGAGATCCAGTATCAGAGCTTCATAGTAACATTCCATTTGATGCATTTTTTGGATAATAGCTTCCTTTTCTACTTTGGCATCGTCCAATTCCCTCACGAGATCCAAAATTTGGCCTTTCATGGCATCAATAGTACCTGTAGGGTTATTTACCTCCAAAACTGATGGGATCACGTCAAAATGCTGAAGAATACTTTGTGGCTGACATAAATCCAAACCAAACCCGTTTTCAGATGCAAGCAGTTCACCAGTTCCATGTTTCACATCCTGTAGAATTTTGAAGAGTGCTTCCAGCTCCAAGTATATGAAGCTAGTGTCTCTATCATGATATGAAACAGATCTTTTATTTAGTATTTCTATCATCTTTCCCTCTAATACATCAATTCCCTTCAAAACCTGAACCTGAGGGTCCCTAGCTTCTATTATGCTCTGAGAGTTAATTTTCAGCTCTTTAAGCTTGACAATGTCTTCTTTAAACTTGATGCACTCAGACTTCATCAAAGAGACTTCTTTTGCCAATTCTTCAGATGTAGATTTCTCCGAGACAAGGAAGTGAGATAGCTTTTGTGTTTCCGTACCTAATTCATCAGCTAGGCCTTGCAGCGAGCTGACTTCCAGCTTAAGGTTGAAAAAAGATGATTCTGCGACGTCAAGGCTTTCTCTTAGACGAGTGTTCTCTTCACAAGCCACAGCTAACTCATTATCAACAGAACGGTTTGAATCCCACACATTAGCGGAAACACCAACTTCCCTGGTCGAGTTTTGGTGGTCAGACGGGTCTCCTTTCTCTGAACTTGGACTCTGAGAATGAGAAAGTGTGTGAATCTCGCTAGGAATGTTGCCTATAAAGCCTTCGTTGTCCTGTTTCTCCGCATAGAGACTTCCGGAGGTATTCGACGATCCATCGAATCCAGCACCTGAGTTTGAGTCTGCGTAATCTTCATGAAAATTTGCCTCCCCCTCAACAGAAGAGAGTTCACTAGAATCGGTTTTGAATTTGATTCTTGGACTCGCCTGCAAACCAGATTAAGGAGTACAATTTTAATCCAAACAAACACAAGAAAGAAAATATAGATACTTTGACAACATTAAACTCATTATTACAATGCTACAAGACTTACAAGCGTTAAGTTTCATTTTTGTAGACTTTACCAGAACATCCATTGCAAAAAAGAACAGGGCTAATAGCAATAAGAGGCTGAATATGTTTGTACCCAATATATGTTGTCCTTAAAGTATTGTAAGCGTCATGAGTGGGAGAAAGGATATTAACCCAAAAAAATACTAGTAATAAATTTCCATAAAAAATGAAACTACAAAATGGTGTTTTAGGCACGGGAATTTTAAAAGAAAGTGGAATTTTATGTGGGGTATTTGTATATGAATGACTAAAAGGTTATAAGTGGGGGTTGAGATGACCTTCTCATTCGTGATCTCATCCACATATGGTTTACCACCAGAGCTATCACCACCACTTCCGTGGCCCGACCGAAACCCCTTTTCCCTGAGTTCTCTCTGCTGCTCAAATTCCCTACAACCAATAATGTTCCGAGTGTTTTATATAATTGAACTAAATATCCAGGGTCAGCTTCCAAAAGAATAGGCCAGTACCTGAATCCAGTTTTCGAGGTCAACAGCTGGACTGTAATCTGAAACACATAAATACAGCCAATCAAGACATCAAACTTGAAGATGAGGCGGTCTAATAAGGGCGTATCAAGTTATAGGAAACCACAGACACTATAATTACAGTTCTCAATTTTCCTTACATGTATTATAGTTCCGAAATTACAACCACTAAGTGGAACTGCAAGAGTAGAAGGTTTTAGAGCATCTATATAATCAGCAAGGTTCACAATAGCCTCCCCGAGGGTGCTCGCCCGTGAAGATCCCTGCACAAAATAAATAGATTGAAAACATGTAAATCAAAATTTAAAAAAGGAGAAAAATATGAAGCTGTAACTGATGGATTTACTTTCTACAATCAAATATGCATCTATCTTTGCCGAACATTATGGGTCCCGGACTCCCAGTAAAATCCATTGTGGTGTATTCGATATATGTAAAAATAAAATTAATCATGTAGCTCTATGGGTACCATAAGTTTTCTTTCATCTTATCATAAATCTAATGGAAGGAAGAATAAAAACGAACATATCTAATCAGTAGTTATCTGAGTATTTGAAATTGGCATGGTCATTTACGTGAATAGATACTAATGTCTTAGCAATCACCGACCAACCTGAGTGCTTTCTACACATGGATATTGTCTCTGCTGATTAAAGGCAATGAAAAATCAAAGTAAAAAAGAAAGAGTGAAGTAAGTGAGCAACAATAGTGGAACTATATTGAGCATAAGTCAGAAAAAGTTGTGAGTTTACTGTGAGCAATAGAACTAGCTTGTGAGAAATAAACGTGAGCAGCACATAAATTGTGACTTTAATTTTGTTCTGAAAGGCTAATTTTCCCTTCAATCAAATTGTTAGGAGATGTATTATGCAATCTTAACAAAATTAACCATTTCGTTGCAATTCTAGATTGAACAGTTCATTCAGAATCAATGGTGATATTAATTTTAAAAATTCTAGAATCGAGGCAGAAATAGTACCATGGAGACGACAATTTTGTAGAGCTTCTCATCAAATTGTTTGGTGTTGGTATCCTGTAGAAGCCTTGTTGTCTCATATATAGGATCTCCCCATTTACACATTCCATTTCTTACATTTGCTTTCGTAGTCTTTGCCGTTACCTTTCCAGTATCAGCATTGATAAAGGATATGAATAACTTATCCCATCCAGACTGTGGAACCTGAAACATTGGACGAACAATATCATTTCAATGTTTGTCCAGAACCCTGTCCATTAAGTTATCTAATACTCTAGCTCACAGTAGCCTAACTACGTCAGAAAATGAAGGAACTTTTGTAAAATCGGGTAGTGCAGATATGTTGTTACAGCATTACACAGCCCATGATGCAATCGCGCGGCATTGGTTTCTACTACCACTGAAATTATCTCAGAAACACCAAGTGTCCAATATTGTCCATAATTTTCTGCATAATTATTAACAAGATAGTATAGCATTTTTATTGCAAATCCTAATAGTACGGTCTTTGGCTCTAATAAGGAGGTATAAGGAAGTTACTTGACACTACGAAACTTAAACCTTCTATAATATGGAAAACCAACTAATTAATTAAAATAGCCAGATCTCATCAAATAGCTCAGTCATTATTGACAGGGGTGTTTGCCGCAACTTATTTCTTCCAGCTTATCCTTGAAATAAATAACAGTCAAAATTTGAGTACCTGAGATCCCCCAAAAAATATGCTTCTGTGATTTCAAACTAAAAAAGGTGATTCAACGTAGGCTGCTACAAATGAGCTTATTTCTCAGTTTGGTTTCTAGAGGCTATAAAGACTAAAGGGCACTTCATCTACAACAATGTAATGCTTCATGATAACTGACTGTGGAGCCTTAATTCAGACCAGTGAGGCAGTGACAAGTCAATTGCTTAGTAGCCACCATTAGACATTAATATCCATCAATGTTCTAGAATTATCAGTATTGATGTTTATCTAAACCTTAGAGCCCATATGTCCGAAGTACACGAATACAATAGATAATAACACAAACTGTGATGGAAACAAATATCTATGACTTGTAGCCAACAATATATTGAATGACCCTCCATTAACCAAAAGTACTTAAATTTAGTACTAGAAATCATACATGTGTGGCATGAAATTGGAGCCGAAAGACCACTTTCAGTTTATTCTTCTCAAGCTTCCACTTAGAATTCCTCGACATTACTCCACAACTCGTCTAAGCATATTCGCTTGGAAGTGACATAGTAATTCGCTTCAGCTAAAAGCTGCAACATCAATGCCAGTATAATTAAATTCAGGCATTAGAAAATAGATCTATCCAAACTATCAAATACTTGTAACAGTAACACTGCATAAAAAAGTAAGTACTAAACTGTAATCAAGTAACAAAGACACTCGAAACAGAATAAAGAAAATAGCACCTACCGCACGAAATTTGCTAATTAAGGAGCACAGACTAATGCAAATTCTAAAAGTGAAATTCAATTCAGGAACCATTGAGGGTACCTGCTAACTAGCTAAGTCAATTATACTAATAACTATCTCAACTTTTCATTTTCCATCGAATGCTAGTAACCACAACTATGCCAGATCGAGTAAAATAGCACAATGGTATACAAAGATCATACTGAAATTCAAAACGGCAGATCTTCAACAATGTTAAAAGACGAACCTCAGAACAATGTAAACAGAAGTGGGAGCTACAAAGAAGCAAATACCTTCAGTTGAGTACAACGAGTGGTCGCCAATTACACCTTAATTTGATCTGAGGAGATTAAAAAAAGGCAACTTTTTTAAACAGTAGCATTAACTCTAAATTAAACCAAATTGAACCCCACAAAATCCCTTTGGATTCAGCACTAAAGCTTCAATCCGATGTACAAAAAAGAGCTCTTTATTCAGAAAAAAATGCAATCTTGCAAATGGGATTGAGAGATCAAGACACAATTTCTCCCAAAAGTCGAAGCAATTGAAACTCCATGAATAAACAAAGCAGTCAAAACAAAACAAGAAAGTAAAAAAAATGAAGTTGCAATAATGCAAGTAGCTGAAAAGGAAAAGGAAAAAATAAAAGAAGCATACATACATTCACCTACTGTACTGTTAACAGTTGAAGAATGTCATTTCCCATTGAGCTGAAACATCACTTTCAGAAATCAAGCAAAAAGCCCAACACCCTTTTTCGTCTTGAGGATCAAAATAAAAAATGTGTTGAAGTAGTCTGAGTACCAAGAAATGGATCTGAGTGATGTCAGTGGCGGTGGAGTGAAATGGCAGTCTGAGAATTTTCACCACTGGAAATGTTTTCTTGAAAATGAAAGGGCTTGTTTTTGTTGCTAATGAGGTGAAAAGAGTTTATCAAAAGTAGTGATGTGATATCCCGCCAAAGACTGTAATTTTAGTCAGTAATTAATTGCAGTTTTGTTGTAATTCTTCTTCTTTCTCAGTGGGATACAGCTTTTGCAGCTGATAATAATGTTACTTTATTCACATTTGTTGCACTACAGTGTCCTGAGTTTGGGATATTTCATTTTAGTAGCTGAAGGTTTTTAAAAAATTCCAAAACTGTACTATTTGTTACTTGTAAAATAACTGAGAATGAATTTAAGGGAGGACTTAATTCCCATAAACATCCCTGACAGTTTGAGGATTTTTCTTATGTTGGAATTTTCCAAATATATTGAATGATTAGCAACTAATCACATGAGCTCCCAATAGCTTGTTAATTCGACGCATTTGTGCTCGTTAACGGAAAATACATATAAACATAAAATATATTTATTTAATCGAATCTAATCGAGCCTTGTCGGGTATCAAAGAGCCGAGCCCAACTTGGTTTAAAACAAAACGAAAATAAAGTTAGGCTCGAACTCGACTCGAACACCTTACCGAACAAGTCGAGCTCGAGCCGAACCCTCGATAAGGTTCGACTCGTGTAACACCTCTAGGCAACTCCCAAGAATTCGTTGTTTATGCATTGAACTTAATTGTTGGCAAATATTTATGTAAAGTTTACAGTTTAGTGTTTTAGTGATATACATTTGGGACTTTGTAGTCGAAAACAAGAATTTCATCTTAAATCGAAAAGATAAATTATCATCAAAAGTACAAATGAGGAAGACACTGCATGTGGAGCGTGGACATGTGAGATAGTTTTGCATTAATATTAGCAGCTTGTTCTTATTACAATGTGATTTTTAAACCTTAGTCCTCCAAAAGAAATAAACTGGCAAATCACTAGTGTGCAATAAATAGAAATGTGAACTCGAGTTGAAATTTTGGGAGGTGCGCATACTTAACTCGCTTGTGTGTGTGAC
>JAYMSR010000779.1:0-12290 GCA_036897825.1 Plantago rigida | reverse complement strand
TATTTCATACTTATCAATTATTTGTCTTACTTTTTGCCATCTACTTACTATTTTATTCCATTTTCTTAAAATTCACACAAAATCAAAATGTAAACCTTCTAAAAGACCGAAGGGAGTAATAACTTATGGTCAAAATCAACCTAAAAATTTACTCTAAGGTCAAATATGATATTTAGTCTTGGGCAGTGGAAGTAGAACTGGATGGTTAGCCTAAATGCTAGTTATGGTTGGCTAACAACTCGTTAGATGTCATGAAAATTGCCAACAACAATTGACGGTTACAATTACGGTTTTCTAACCGACGGTTGCAGTTATAGACGGTTAATAACTGTCAAACCGTCAATTTGTTGGTTTTGAATCGTTAGTTTATTTTAAAAAATAAAATAACAATGTGTTAATTTGTTTATACATATACTTGATTAATAATTACTTCCATTTAATTTTACAAAAAAAGAAAGGGAGGTTTACATACTTAATAAATTAATACTAATTTTCATCCAACACTATTCATTCAATTATAGAAAATTGCACTTTGACCCAAATACTTTAGAAACATGATAGTGACCCGAAAAGTTTATACAATAATACTAATAAGTTCTTTATCAAATATATTTGTTATTATCCAAATAGCATACTTCCTCCGTTCCATGTCAGTTGTTCAGTTTGGACTAATTCACTGTCAATAAAATTGAACTCTGATTACGAATAAATCTCAAACGGCAATGATAACATCTTCAATCGAACTATATAATTAAAATACAGTTCAAAGTTGTCAAGATAGTATTTAGACACCATAACTTTAATGAAATATTATTTATATCCTCTTAATGGTAAAGTTTTAGTGGGTATTAAAGTAGGATGAATTCTCAAAAATGAAAGTATAAGAAATTTGATAAAGAATGATAGATAGATAACAGAGGAAGAAAACAACGGAACTTACTTTCTTGCTATTTTTAATGTGTTTTATTAACAGGGCGTTTATTAATGAATGCATGATAGGTGGAGGGAGTAATATTTACTCCATTGAAACATAGAATTACATTAATATATAACTTTTCTCCTTTTACTCTCCTATAAAATTTACTCATGTCCAATGATCAAAACAATTGAAGAACAAATATAAGGAAGGTTACTATACACATTATGATGGAGAAAAACACCATGAGTACTACAATGGTGATGATTTTGATCATATCGGTGTTCTTGTTGAATTCGACGGATGCTAAGTCATGTGTTCGGCAATGCGTTGAGAAAGATTGTCACGGATACTATGTGTCACCAACATGCCTGTCGCCTGATGCATTGTTTATTGTGTTGTGCGTTTCATGATTGTTATTGTATTAATGCCAAAACCAAATTTTGAATTTCCAATGCAAATTGAAGACATGATAGAACGATGTGGTCCATTCTGAATGTAACAAAATTATAAATATAATGGGCAGTGATGGATGTTGTTGAACACCACCAGTTTTAACACTACAACACTAGTAAAACCTTTTAATTTATACTGTTCCAGACAGATCTCACACAAGAGAAATCTAGTGTATAAATAAGTTTGTTCCCATTGTCAAACTCAAAGCAACTAATAATACGAAACTCTTTCGAAGAAATCGAACAGATGCGATACTTGAAAAGAGTTTGAAAATTTATTCGGAAATAAATTGGATTTTGTATTGAAAAGAAAACAAAAATAATTGTAGAAAATAGATCTCAATGACTGGTTTTGAACACGATTAATTTGAGAAGACATGAAAATTACAAGTAGTTGTATGATCTGTGTAGACATACGATTGAATCTATATGCTAGTGTAAGGATTTAAAGATTAGTGCGTCAATGTAATCAATCCTATTAAGTTAGAGTTGCAAGCATGTAATTACCGGGTGTAGAATCTTATAAATCCAGACAAATTACTTTGTCAAGAACTTGATAGATTAAAATCATTCTATCAAGCAAAATGTTGTTTAAGTTATGGGAGAACCTAATGTAAGATTGTTCCACTCCACGCGTAATATCGGCTGGTGTAATTAGATTCTAATCATAAGTGTGAGTACATACATGTAGGTGACTAGGTGCAGAATTAGGATTTTAAATTCGGGGGTAAATTATACTATATGGATTATCTTCGAGATTAGTGGTGAGGGGGCGAGTACAGGTGTTGTTCTTTGGTGTTGTCACAGTACCATAGCATAAATGTCACATTCATATGTCTGAACTCTTCACACGAGATGCAGTAATGCAGAAGATAATCTAAAAGATAAAATAAGAGTACGAAGACAAGATCCAAAAATCACAATAAAGCTACAGAGTTGTTTCTACTAGTGAAAATGTACTTCAGGCGGGACAATAAGAGGAGCAACAACATCAATCCTGCAATCAACAATCTTTCCTAAAGAAGCTCAGCCCGTTATTTCCTACTCGAGGGTCAGTGAACCAACCGGTAAGGCAACCATCATCTACAATTTGTGTACAATGCTAATAATAAGTTACAGCTACCTTCTTAACTTAGGACTGGGATACTGAACTACACAGTAACTTAGGAACACGGGAAGGCCATAGTGTACAACAATCCTCAAGTTGGAATCTTTTACTTAGGCCTTCACACCTTTGGCCGGAGGCTTTTTGTCATCCTTCTCAGCAGCATCTTCATCTTCGTCTTCATCATATTCCTCAGCATCAGCTAGTTTTGTCAGTTCATCCTGAATCATGCCCTTTATTGATGCTTTCCTTGGTGTCAGATCTGTATCAAATTGCTTGACTGAAATGGAACATGGATCAATGGTCAATGGCAAAGAATTGGATTTTTTAGCCACAAAACAATTACCAGGTTCGAGAGGGAAAAGCCAGAGAAACTGTGAGACAGGGCCCTCTTATGTAAGCCTTGTTATCTCATCATTATGGCATGCAGCAACACATTTTCTCAGATAGAAACTTCTATTTGTAGGACTCCTAAAAGAAATTCCTCAAATTCTATGGTAATCATCTCCTATATCATATCTATCCTCCTTGTATCTTTTGCATATTTCAAAGACTCCAATTTTAAGCTTAAAATCATCAAAAAATGGTTTATGGGACGACATATTTTACACTTCAAAATATTACACTCCATATCTTTGACCAAAAAAATATTAAGGTGTCCCTAACTATAGGATTAAACTTGGGTGGGCCATAGCATTTAGGATTCCTGACTTTTTTGCATTTCATCTCTTTGTTGCTTATTTTACCTCATATTTGAGTAAAGGGGAAATTTTAAGACTCCTACTACAACTAGTGCTTATATGTCTTACAATGCATAACATATAGTAAAGGGCAAAGCAGACCAATGAGAGATACACGGAGGTAATAACAGGAAGGATGAAGGATCTTTACCAAGCAGCTTCAGTATGTCGGTAAAAGTAGCCTGAAAAAATGAAGTGCAATTGGTATGTCAGACACAGGAGGTGATACGGCATTAATTGCATGTAGAAGCAAGAGATTAAAATCAAACAAACAAATAGAGCTCAAATATTTTCACGACTATGAAGTCTCTTCTTGGCCCTGGTCTTCGAATGGAATGGAAGACAACTATGAAATAGCAAATATTTCCTCCACTATTCTCTTTCTTTTGGTTTAAACGACAAACACACGTAAAAGTTCACACCACACCATGACAATAAAACTCGTACAAAATTCTGATTCTCTATATGTAAGCAACACAGGCTCAGTTGTAGGACAAAGCTATAACCTGATTAATTTGCTAAAATGAGATCTATTATCATGTTCCATCAGAAGCATTCTACAATAAACTCATAAAAGATTTGGTAAATTATACTCAGCCTAATCACAATCAGCTGCCAGCAGGCAAGGTCTATCAAGTAGTGAAGTCCAGACTATTCACACTTTCAGTCCCCAAACTCAAAAGTTTTGTAGACTAACCGTATTGAAGTCGACCTCCTGTAGGATTTCGGAAATTGCTTTTTGCAGTTGCTCATCACTTGGGCTTATTTTTTTCTCCTCCTTCGACTTTTCTTTCACTTTCAGAACAGTTTTCCCTGTAATAGAAATAGGTCAATTACAAGTCAGAAATTTCCAAGCAGAGTCCAAAATATGAACGATTAAAAAGACTAATCTCTTCAGAACTCATCAGTAAGCAATTGATAAGACAAGTTGGTACATTCTCACCAATGCTCTCCTTTGCTGCCGACTTCTTTGGAGCAGACTTTTTGGCTGATTCATCTTTCTTCTTACCGGAAGATTTATTCGCGTCCTTATCATCTTTCTTCTTTGGCTGACTTGAAGGTGATTTTGGGAGAGACTTCTTGGGTGGAGGGCTGGTCTTCTTAGAAACTTTTACTTCCTTGGTTTTGTCTTTTCCAGCAGATACCTTCTTTACAGAAGATTTTTTCGATTGCATCTTTCCTTTATCATCATCATCAGACTCTGGTTCAGAATCGCTTGGTTTCTCCCCACTTTTAGCTTGATCAGACATTTCCTCATCTGATTTTTCACCAACGCCATTAGCATCTTCTTTGTCTACATGCCTTTCTTGCTTATCTTCTTCTGATTCAGCTTCTGACCCAGAGAGTGAAATTTTTGTCTCTCCGCCCTTCTTAGGTGTACTTGGAGTCTTCTTCCGACTCTGAAGTGATAAGAATCATAGAGCAATACCAGATTAACTTCACAGAAAATTTTATCCAAAGGGTTTCAGAAAATTTCAACAGGAACGATGGAGCTTCAAATGTAGAAGTTGGAAAGACGTACCCCCGCAGCAGTGGAGAAAATTCAAAAATGAATAATAAATTCCTAACCTCTTTAGAAGCCTAAGCTTGTTGATTAGGAATTTTTATTTTCTATAATATCCACAGGTATGAAAATTTCTACCTCATCGAATAGCACAAGTGGAGAGATCAGAAATATATTAATTTATATCTTATTATTCAACATCTGGGAGGAACCTGTCCAGTGGGCAAGTTTTAATACAAAATGGAGTTGTTACTTGTAAGATTTGAACCCTAGTCCCAGATATGAACCTGTGTAGGGAAGTTGTCAGGATGGGCTGGGGCCTGTGAAGTTTTGAGGATCATACAAGCATTTGTACACCATTTCTTGGGAAGTATATCTAGTCTAAAGTGCACGGTGAAATGTAACTTCCAGTGGAGGCAATTGTACCATCTACTAATTGATATACTATACCAGTCCTCAATTTAATATGACATTTTATTAAATAGTAGTAAGACTTATGTACAAGCAGTAATCGTTTTCCAGAGTAAATTAATGCTGAAATGAATAAAGAATCAGAATTCGGCTAAAAGAATATTTCACAAGCATACACAAAAAGATTTATATAGTACACATACAGGTTAAACTCCCAAGCTGTAAACATTGACCTCACCCATGGGGTCAGGTCAGTCATAACTATGAATATTAAATTGTGATAGAGCAGAGAATAATCGTATAAACCAATGACGGATTTTTGTTTTGCAAGAGCTGCGCTTGCTGTATTATTGCATGATAACGAAATAATAGCACAATAACTTCCCGTCTCTCTAAAGTAAAACCTATAAGCTACAACTCTCTTATAGAGCCAAAATTCTACTAACTTCCTAACATGATTTGAACTCTAGTTGATAACTTTCCTAATTATAATCAACTACTAATTCCTAACATAAATAAAAACATATTTTCATACTAAATTTCTTACATCGATAGAATCCAGGTATCTACCAAATTGCTTCTTTAGTTCCCCAGAATTAACATAACATTTCCAACATTTTCAAATAAGTAACAGATAAATTGACAGGTAACAGACAATAGAATGTCATATTAAATTGACAAGTAACAGACAATAGAAGATTACCTAAAGTTCTACTGTAACAGATGAAACCAGTAGAAGTTTACCTTAGATGAGCCTTTTGGTGGACTGATACTGCTCCCAGGTGTTGACCCACCACTCCGTTTTCTCTTTTTGCCTTTACTAGACTGCTGAATAATCGTCATAATTTGTATCAGTCAGGTTGTATATTGAATTTGCAACAAGATGCTCTAAAGAAATTCAGTGTTGAACCTGTTCTTTATCAGCTAGTAATTCAGAGGTAGTTGCATGAGGTTCAACCAAAAATTCAACCAACTTTGCTATGATATCTTCCTGGGGAAGAGGAAAATAGACATGAGATTTCAATCTTTCAGCATGCAAAGGGACACAAGTGGTCAAAATAGTCATAGAACTAACGCTTGTATCTTAAAACCCACCATATAGATAGAGTAACAGATAACAAGTCAATATTTCCTGAAAATCATGAAAACTTCAACAGGATAAATCAACCAACCTTCCTCGAATGAGTTTTAGAAACAGGTATGTCCAGGACATCACAGAACTCCATCAGTTTCTCCTTCACCAACTTGTCAAGTTTTTCTTTGATTTTAATCATTTGTTTCTCCTAGGACGATGTTTATTTGGTCAGCTCAAGGTTTAAATATTACAAGACTCAGAAAGAAAATGCATAATTTAGAAGAAACTTAAGTCTGTTCTTACCTCATTATTATGCCAAACGAACCCAGAGAATCTTGAGATGTTGCTTTTTATCTGAGCAGCCTGGATTATTATAAGCGTAAGCACATTTTTAATACAAATCCCAAAAATGAATAGAAATAAAACACAGCAATGTTTATCCATTTTGTAATTTCAATTAATTTCATCGGCTCAAAGACAAACATATTAAGAGAAGTATAGAGAGTTACCTTTCCTCTCCTTCCAAATAGGATAGTATGGAGCAATTTGAAAGTTTCTTCAGTTTTCTTTCTCGACAACTTGTATGCAACTGAAATGAAAAGGTGGGATAGAATTATAAACAGAACATAATTCATGCACCCAACTATGCAACAGGGCAACATATAAGAACTCATAAAATACAAACATACACAAATCTCTTATTATAATTTGAAGGGATACTCATTATAAAGATTAATTAAACTGCAGTGTCCCAAATAGATGGCCCATTACATATGCCTGCTGGCATCTAACTTATGGAACACCATAATTAAAATATCTAAATCCACAAGACGAGACAGAAGTAAAACTTTAATATAACATAATAAATCTACAAAGCACATGAAATGCATTTGTTAACACTAAAAATGCCTGTCAAGTTAAAATATGTGCACTCCAAAAAAACGTGGATGCATGTAGCTTCAAAATTCACTTGAACTTCCTACTATGGTGCTTCTTTGAGACAAAAAGAGCTAGTCCTCTTTTTCATTTCTTTGATTTGACTGAGTCTGCTGCTTTTTGTTTTCTTGGAATCTTGGTAACACAAAACACAAAATGTAAAGGATAGCTTTTGTGGATTGGGTAACAGGAATCTGATATATAAGCAACTATTGCAGCTCATGCTTTAATGACCAAATTAGCACTGTCAAGAGTAAATCAGATTCTGCTATCCAATTTCAACAGCTATATTATTCAGTTATCATTTCACTCAATTTGGATAAGGGTAAGATGTGGTAAGGCCTTTCAAATTCTAAAAATTACTTCTACTCAAACATCCCCAGATCTTGCTAAGCGAATCCACATTTTTGCTTAGTGTTTAACATCACAGATCACTCTAAAAGTCAATATACTTAATAGTGCTAAACCTGTGCCAATACAGCAAACTCGTATAAACACTATATTTGCTTCTTTAGAGTAAATAAACCGACACGGACAACAAGGAAAATGAAAAGCAACCACAGGACTCAGCAAGAACACCAGTTCAGCAGAAACAAGATAAACAGCATAGCAAGTGGCCATTCAAATCTTTTAACCAGTCTAAATATTGTGTGTAATGTTAGCCAAAAGTGTGTCGCCACTAAATTATAAGATTGTTAAATTTAAGGACTATAGAGAACACAAAACAATATAGGGCCATTTGCTTGCAAGTTTAAGAATTTTTTAAGTTACTACGAAAAGGTAATGATTTTCACATAGATGATTTAAAATGATGGGGGAATTACTGAAGTCACACAATAGATCAACAGTATTTATCTCTTAAATTCAGACTTAAGAGGCAAACAGAATTTAGAAAATGCAACTCCAACTGGAATCTACAGCTAAAACTGATGAACGTCAAAGATTAATTGCGGACGAAAAGCTAGTAGTTTTACAGCACATCAAACATCCTAGATGCATTACTGTGGGACGGAAAAATTAATGAAACATTCAATAAAAAGACAAATCAACCACAAGATTCTCACATTGTTCGCCAGGAGTTCTACCTGGAAGAAATGTGATAACCTAACTTCTAAGTATGCTCAAAACAATAAGTTCGTCAGATGGCTTTAATCCAATTTACATTGAGCTTATGTTGTCGAGTTGAAGGGGTTCGGATCGGGGGGAAAAGAAAAAAAAGCACCAATGATACCTAAAAACTAAAAAGAAATAAAGAAGAAAAAAACAAAAGTCACCCTCTCAGATCGTTACCAGATTCTAATGGAATCTACTACCACTTTCTCACCAAACTAAGAGGGATGCGATTAGGTGATACTATTTGATAAATTTCCCTCTCCCTCCTTTCTGAATTGCCACCCATCGAGTTTAATTCTGGAATTATAGAGTCAAATGATGGTTCGAATGAAATGCTTCCAAAAGGAAAGAAAGCATCCCAGGATTTCAGAGTCTTTGTGCAAGCGGCAGCAGAGTGCACCTGTTTCAGGTGACTGCCCACACTTGTGTTGAGTAGATCTTTCGACACCTGCCTCCGCATGCGATTTGACAAATTTTATATTTACCAGAGTGAACATGAATGACATAGCAGAAAAATAGCATCATAATAAAACATATATGAACCAGCACAAAGTTATTGGAATACGGAAATCGAGCTTGAATGCCAGTAATGGTGTTTGTTAGCTCATACCATTTGGGATATCTTTCAGTGCAGTTCCACGACCCTGCAATAAAAATTCACAATGTCATATGAGTGCCTTTCACCAGGAAAAACAAAGACATTGAATTTTACCAAGTGAAGAAAAATGAACTTCATTGACAAATGAATACTTAATAGACAAACTGTCGTAATAAAATATACTATACACCAAAATAAAGAAATAGAAACCTTAAAGGTCACACCTTTTCAATATAGAAATCTTTTGAAGAATCCTTCTCAATAATGGCAACCAGGCGTTCCACAGATTTACGTTCACGTACTGGACGGTCCATTGTTGAGGGTGTGGGTGTTATTGGTTCTTTATCTTTCTTTTCTGTAGGTGTTTCTGGTTTCTTCTCCTTTTTTGGTGCAGTTTCTTTTTTCTTATCAGTATCACTCTTTCGAGGAGTACTCTTTCCACCTCTTGGACGCTTTGTGCCTTTCCCAACTTTTGGTTCCTCAATATTTTCTTCCTTCCGTGTTACTCCCTCAAGATTCCCCTCAGCCATATCCTCAGATTGATTCTTTGTGATCATCTCATTGTCACCGTCCTTACCACTCTTGGTTTTCATTTCCCCTCCTGCTGCTATAGTTCCTTGACCATCTTTGACTTCCATTTCTACGATTTCATCTTTTTTCCCTTTTCCTGCAGCCTTCTCTTCCTTTTTGTTTTCATTTTCGCCTTCTTCTGCCATCTTCTCATCTTCTCCTTCCTTTTCAACTTCTGCAACCTTCTCTTCCTCTTCAAAGTTTTGATCTTTTCCACCTTCCTCTGCCATCTTCACATCCTCCTCTTTTGGATCTACTTTTTCCCCTTCAGCTCCCGCCTTTTCTTCCAATGCTTCCTTGGCATCTTCTTTTTCACCTTCTGCCATCTCCACATCCTCTTCTTCCTTTGCATCTTCTTTTCCGCCTTCTGCTTCCGCCATATCTTCCACTATTTCATTCACATTCTCCTTTTTCACCTCCTCTTCCGCTACTTCCTCAGGTTCTGCTTTTTCATCCGCTTCTACCATCTTCACGTCCTCTTCTTCCTTTGCATCTTCTTTGTCGCCTTCTGCTGCCAACTTCTCTTCCACTACTTCCTTAGCAATTTCCATGTCATCGCCTTCTTCTGGCTTCTCTTCCACTACTTCTTTAGCATCTTCCTTTTCCCCTTCTTCCACATTCTTCACGTCCTCTTCCTCCTTCGCATCTTTTTTTTCACCTTCAGCTGCCACCTTCTCTTCCACTACTTCCTTAGCATTTCCTTTATCACCTTCTTCTACCATCTTCGCATCCTCTTCTTCCTTGTCCTCATCTTTTTCACTTACTGCTGCAACCTTCTCTCCCTCTTCTTCCTTTTCACCTTCATTTGCACTTTCTGCTACCTTTTGTTCCTCTTCTTTCTTCTCATCTTCCTTTTCACTTCCCCCTGCCAGCTTCTCATCTTCTTTTCCACTTTCCCCTACCAGCTTCTCATCCTCAACCTTATCTTCAGCTTTCTTTTTCTCCCCGGCCTCTTCTTTATCCACATCCATCTGGTCAACCTCAACTACCCCTTCATTCTCTTTCTTATCTTCCTCCTGTCCTCCTTTCTTATCCGCCAGAGCCTCTATCTTCTCCTCTTCCCCTGTAGTCCCATTTACAACGGACTCAGGCTTCTCCAAAACCACATCTCCCTCACCCATGACAGATCAAACTGAATACAATTGCAAAAATATCCTGTTTCCTCTGAACCACAGTCAACAACGAAAAACAGATTCAGACAAATAAATTCTGCATCTCAACCAAAAATACGCAGTAGGTCAAAACTTATAAACTAGGGTGCATGCTCAGGTGAAACAAAATCGACTGCGTAATTTTATATCAGATACATGCTAATACCCTAGCAGGATCTACAAATCAACGGAAAATAAACGACCAGCGCAAATTAGACCTAACAACAAAAATTCCGCACTAAAAACAGACAGTAATAGAACAAAAAAGCCCGAATTATGCATAAAATTGTACGAAACCCTAACTTGCGAACAGAGTACAGAACCGAGTGAGATAAGGCAAAAAAATTAAGGCGAGAAAACATAAATGGAAAGGCAGATAAGCTTGATGAGCTGAAAAAGTGAAGGAAAAAGTGAAGGAAAAAGTGAAAACTTACGAAGATTCGAAGGCTAAACTTGAAGGAGCTCACTCCCTCTCTCTCTCGTCTGTCTCTCACTGAAATTTGGGTTCTGTTTCTCTCTCTAAATCTCAGGACCAAAAGCGTGCTGGGTTCACATTTAACGGCTGACCTTTTATATTCCGGACCTCAAACCCGGATTTCAAAACCAGTTTATTACCAGACACTAGGCGGGATTCTAAAAATGGACTCCTTTCGACGGCTGCGATTGGGTGTCGACAATTTGGTCGCCGTCGATTGTTTATTCGTTTGGAGTATGTGAGTTAGTGCGTGTACGGGCGTCTCATGATTTCGGGAGCGTGAACCGTTGACTGTCAGTATCTAGTTGGGCCGAGATGAGCCTGGATCTGGACCAGATTAAATGTGCAACTATACCAGACTAAAAACGAGATCCGAGATCAATCCTTGGGCCTCAGCAAATATTTCTTCGACCCAATATCTAACGATAAATCGGGTACATAGACGAAAGCGATTTATGTCATCTGGTAAGTAATGTCGAGTCATCGTCAACAAAGGAACTTAGGGTTTGTCTGAAAACATCATGGGGAAGATAGCGAATGTACAATCGTAAAGTTTTAAAATATCATGCAAACATGATCTGCATAAGCCTCTTTGAGCTTCAACATAATTAATTGGTCACCTTATTTCCTTTTTAACCGTGCAACTAATTTAAAGTACGTGTTTTTTCCGCATACACCTTGTCAGATTTCATTGTAGTGATAATGCAATTTCAAATTATGCGTTCACGCGAATTTAGGTAAATCGTAATCAGTTGTAAGAGGCATCAACATATTCCTACTTTTCACTTCATTAGGTGTATCACTTCGATTCGAACTCGGTCAACTGACACGTGGAGATGTTAGTTTATTTGAGGTAATATCGTTTTTCTATCACAACTATAAGTACTATGTCAGAATTCTAACCATACTTGTTAAATGATATGACGACATGTTCCACTTTAATTTAACCGATATACATGTTAGTTTATACAGTTTTGTCCGACCACGATCAATCTACACATTATTTTTTATTAACAAAATGTAGATTGTATTCTCGTCGCAAGTATAATTAACGTGATGAATTATAGTCACTCATCCAATGTCATAACAACACACTTTACTTCAAATTATATTTGCTTGAGTTTGAACTTCATCATGCCTCACATGAAAGTACATCAACATAATACGCATGCCTATTAAATATCACGAATCTATTAAATATCACAAAGACACATTCCACTTCACCAATTTAGAGTTATATC
>JAYMSR010000778.1:0-12296 GCA_036897825.1 Plantago rigida | reverse complement strand
TAATCTCTTAGGCTTTTATAAAGAGTGTAATTTGAGATCATCACCCACAATGCCACGTTTCCAGACAAGATATACAAGTAACTCGTGTACTCCTAGCAATAACCTAATAATAGCAAGACTATGTACCTCACAAGGAGAATCAGACGAATAAAGGATTTAAATAAGAATTACGTTCGAAATTAATTCATTAATATATACGGTATATAAAGGAGTAGCACAGTAGAGTTCCAGCGGTTTGCCTTTACTAAGAAGGTTTAGCTACTCATAACGTAAATCGAATACATTATTAATAATTGATAAAAGTAAGAAAAGACTTAGTTTTTATGAATGTCCATGACAGCTAGGGTTTCTTCTTCTTCTTCTTCTTGAATCTTGACGGCCAGGGTTTCACTGTTTTAGAGTTTCACTTCCCCAAGTACTGGTTCTCTTTCAAGAGAGTTGTTGTGCATGTGGTGTGTGAATTATGAGACACCAAGGCCCCTTTATATAGTGTTGGGAGTTGAGAAATCCATGCATGTCATATAAGGAAGGTGGAGAATGACATGCCAGGCTTTTACGGACTTGGGCATTTTGACAGCCAGACAGCTGAATGCGATCCCTATGGGACAGCACAACACACTTATGCGGTCCCTTGGGGCCGCATAGCTCGACTACTCCAAGATGTTTGCTGATTCGTCTTCCGGACTATTTTTGGACGTCATAACTTTGTTATCTCGGAAAGTGGTTTTCTACAAAGTTTTAGAATTTTGAATAAGCTTCGCAATGGTAGGTCATTTGTCTCGATTGGACTTCTCTAACTCCTTGTACAGTTAAAAACATCGTATTTCCTTATTTCTTCGGGTTCGACATAAATATCTCGTTTTTGCACTGTATATCGCACAATTCCTCGAAAACACGATAATTACCTACAAAATATACAATAAAGTGTTAATTGGCAATAATATCATATAAATATGGGTGATTTTCATATGGATCCCTTCTCTTTCTGGGTCTCTAAAGCCTAGCTTTATGAAATATTTTTTGCTCTTGCAGATTCATGAAGATTCTATTTCCAATTTAGATGATTCAAGTATCACGAGGAAGCATGCTGACAAGCAAGATGGTGTTGGTTCTCCTACTGGCACGGGAGACTCAGATGAGGCTAGTCATAGTAATGAGGCATCCCAATTGGAGGTAAGACTTACAGCTGCAGATACATAGCATTCCTGCTCGATCCCATTCCCACACAGTGCTACCCTTTTCCTGACACTCGCTGTTTGTTACTGATTTCATAGAATGGATTGGACGAGATTGATGATTTGGAGACTTCTCTTGCTGCATTTCCTATGAAACCCCTGCAGGCTCTCAAGTATGCTATTGATTTCTTTATGGCCTCTTAGTTTGTGGTCTGGTTTCTCGCCTGTGACAGTGCTTAGTCATCCGACGTGGCATTGGATTTGCTTGTGAGCTGATACTATACTGATCTTGCATGTTGTGAGTGGACCAGGAAAATACTTCTTTTCTGATAACCAGATCTTTACTCTCAATATGTGTAACGGACATATAGGCTTTCATTATCCGTTAATAAACTATAGTTCTAGTCTTCTAGAGAATGATTCTCATTCTTTATACTACACAAGTTTTGAACATATAATTAAGACAAATAAATCAGCAAGTGCGTTGGTAGATTTGAAAATTCACATGTCGCTCTTCGCGCATTCAATAATTGAAGCGTTCTTGCCATACTTTCTACCTTAAACTCCTTTGTTAGTCTCCACTAGTCCACCCTATCCACATGAACATCGAACTTTGAAAATTCTCTTGCATTCCCACTTCTTAGTACACGGCCTTCCATATTTAGAAGGACACTGCAGGAGGATAGGAGCGAGATCCCTATCAAGTGCACCACCTACAAGAGCTTCCCTGGATGCTGTCTAGAACTCAACTTTGCTAATATGCCTTTGCTTCAGCAGAATTATTGAAGATCTGTATTGTTGTATGCAGAGGTTGTTTTGATGTATGTGAGGTTGAGGATGACATTGGTGACGGTAGTTCAAGTTCAAGAGGTTCAAACCACTCAGATTTGGATCCGAAAAGCCATCGGCAGACTTTGACAAGTGCTATGGATAGAGAAGCAGGTAGAGACCATACCGGAGATTCTGGTCCAGGTGTATACATCTCAAATTCCTCCGCCCTCGGACGTAAAAAATCCCCAAGTGGCTCGCTTCTGCAGGAAAATGTTCTTTCTCCTAAAAAGATCATCAGTGATGGAGATAGGTACATCCTCCACTTTGAGCTCCAACTCAATAATTCTTTTCTGACATGGGATATTTCCTATTTCTTGTTCTTGCATATGCTTGCTTGCTTGTGTTTCGTAACCATGATAAGGTTTGTGTTGCTATGTAGGGAATATCTGCAACCGAGATTCACGAATGAACGAAATTATAGTGGTCCAATGCAATATCGCCAGAAGAAAGATCTTAGTAACTCCACTTCTGGTAAAGCACTGATGGGTACTTGGTGAAAACAGTTCTTATAATATTCTTGTAAAAATAGATTCTTACAGTGCTATGAACATTTGTACATCTATTTAGGGGAGGATGCATCAGAAGGGGCTGTTGTTGAACGCAGAGGACGTTTTAAAGTCACTTCGGGGGATCTAAGTCCAAAGGTATGAGATCTGCACTTGCTGAAGCTGGCACTGGTTCAGTTTAGAGTGAATCCTGAAGTGTGCTGTTTGAATTGGAATTTTTGAATGCTTGCTCTACACTAATATATAAAATCATATGTGAAACTTAGATATCCATCTGTTAGGCAATGGCTTTGTAACCATTGCCTTTTCTCACTTGTTCAGGCTCCAATGAGTTCCGGTTTGAATCATGGTAGTTCGACAAGCCAAACAATTTCAGGACTTCCTGTCGCTTCAGTTCTTCCGTCATTGCAATTCATTCTGCAACAGAACGTCATGCAAAGAGTAAGCTTTAACAGCTCCATTAAATTCTCCTGCAGCTCCCTTTTGCTGATCTGTCCCTGATTGTTCTGTCAGGAAGAGATACTCAAGTTGTTAAAATTTGTGGATCACACATCAGGTATTATATATATACAGTTTTTCCTCTTTCACCAGGTGCACCTGATCTTCTTCCATTTCTGCCCCACTGCCCATTTTTTAACCTTTAATACCCTAACTATCAAAACTTCTGAGAGGCGGTCTATTTTTAACTTTATTTGTAACTAAAAGCATGACTTTCTTAATAAAACAATTGTGTTTTTGCACCAAACTTTTTATGTTGTCATTAAATGTTATTTCTGTCCTGTCAATTATTTTGGATGTGAGCATGGATGATTTATCAGAAAACATTAATCATTTTAACAAAATGCATTTTTTGTGATTATGCAAGCACCGATCTCTTAAATATAAACCTTGATGCTTCTTCTGGCTATAACTTTTGTCCGTATTCCTTTTGTCTCTAAATAAGCCCCTTTCTCAGGATACTTGCCCTATTTTGGCTATTTTCTCTCTCATATCTCGTTTTGGCCTATTGGGCAGATGGAGTTGTTTGGATTAAGGCTTTTCTTCTATTTGGGTTGGGGCTGATTACAATGCTGTGCTTTGAATCAGATAGGTAACAAAATTGCTGAATTTGTGCAGGCAATGCTACAGAGTCTAGTGAGGCAGAAATGAACAACCTTTTGCAGGTAAAGTGCTGCTTTTATGCAGACACTAAAATTTTCTGTGTCTTTAGTGTTAATCTATGAAGAGGATAAAAACTTATGGAAGTAAAAGCTCTTTGTTGGATTGCTACGCAGTGCACATGCTATGCTGATTCACTAGAAAGATGTTAATGCCACCTGCTTTGTTACATGCAGATGAATGCTACTACTATGAGAGAACGGGAATTGCAAGCGCAGGTGATTAAGATGCAAACAAGGTTTGTAAAAGCTTGCTACATATGAGTTAGTACTATTTTTTTTGGCATACTCACTGAAATGGATTCCATATATCAGCATTGGAGGTCTTGTTGAAGAACTACATTTTTTGAGGGCTACAAACCTGAAGGTTTGTTTTTCTTTATTCTCGAGTGGATTCTCTGTTTTTCTTATCAACATTTCCCCCTCAGATGTCATAGACTCGCAGTATATTTATCTAGTTTGGAAATTGTGTATTTGCTTCTTATAATCTTTACTATAGTTCTTTTCAAACAGTTTCTCCACTTCGGCAAGCATCATAAACAATAAAATCATTTTTTCCTAAAAAAGATGTTCCTTGGCAGAATTTGTACTTAATAATTGATTTTAAGAAATTACATTAATTCTTTAAATTGCGAAAAAAACAAACACAAACTTTACCTATGAATCCTCAATTACTTACTGAGATTAATTGTTGAAATGTTTTTGCAGTTGGAAAAGAAACTAAATGCAATGATCAAGAAAGAGGACAGCATACGAGAATGATTATTCCTGGAAATATGAAAGAGAGCGAAGATGCCATTGTTTCTGGTCTGTTTCAGTTCTCCTTTGTGCCGGTTTTCTGCAACATTCCTGGAATGGGAATCAAAGAGAAAGGTGTAATGACCGGACTGCAAGGTCCAATTTTTTGTGTGCCATATGTGGATCTTGACAGGTGCCAAGTTTCGGATTGCAGTTTCAGTGGCACTGTGTTGTGTATTTTAGTTTTGATATCCATTGTAAGTAATGTAACTTAATTAACTATTGTTCCCGATTCTTGCCATGTTGACTTATCCGGGCGAACAAGAGGGAAAAAAGGTGGAGTAACAGATGTATGTCTCTTCCAATCTTGAACCATACAAGTTCCATCGTGCTAGGCGTCAGCTACTGTATATGTGCAAGGCGTATTTGGAATTTCAGTCAATTGTCAAATATACTAGTAGTACAATTAAGAGACTTGAGTGCGTTTATTCTTTGTAAGTTGTGATCCTACATGAGTAAATATTTGATTTGGATTAGGCTACAAGATTTCATTCTGAGGTCCCCATCTAATAGACAGATCCTTGTACTGACATATACTGAGATTTCATGAAGCAGGGCAGTGGATTTATAGCTATTGATACCGGTACAGATGCATAAATGAAAATCAAGATCATTCATCATCAATGGGACTACCATGGTCAATTGGTATCCACGTTAAATGGGAATGATACCACCACATTAATGATTCCCATACTGTCCTATGGAGTAGACTAACAGTCTGTTCTGTGCGAAGATGTAACAGAAAAACCTGAGGGTAGAGCATCATACATCGCAAATAGACCACCCCAATCCTTGTCCATGTTCTTTCACTGTGCTAAATCCTAAACCATTCTGTAACTGAGTCGAAAAATGTTTAAATAAAATAGTACCGCTTTGTCTTTTCCTACTTAACCATTCAAGCAATATACTCCTGATGCCCGCCAAATGTCATGAAAGGAAATGTCAAACTATTCGTCGCAACTTCGTCCACTGCAATTAGAAAACACGAGTTCATTATTTCCGTTTTATCAAAGCAAAAGAACTTCCGGAAAATGCAAGTTATGAGGAAGGTAAAAGGACAAAGCTTTCAGGGAGGTCTGTGACCTCTTTATATATTACTTGGGCATGCCTTATCTGAATTCAATTTACAACATGAAAAGTTGAAGCAATGTGATCATAATGTCATTACCTCAAAAAAGTTTCTCGGTAACAGCAGAAACTATGCCCTTCAGAGTTTCCTGCATACAGAATTAATATCAAATTTGCACTCAATTGCAACATTTTTAAGTAACAATCATTCGTTGCACATACCACTGAGTGGTCTCTGAGACCAAGGGACAATACTAATGCTTTTGATGATCCAGAGTTGCTGCAAATAAAAGGCATAATGGTTATCAGGCAAATGATAACACAGCCATAAAGCATCAAATGGTAGAATGAAAAGCAAGATACCTCATATATTCAATTAATTTCCGAGCACAAGCTACTAGCATCGGCTGCATAAAGTCGAGTTAGTATAAGTATTGTTTCTCACATTGTATGATAATCTTAAAGAATAAAAGAAAAGAAAAAGAAGCTGGACAGAAACGATCAGATCATGGGCTCCTCATAATAACTTATACCTCATCACGTTTGCCAAATACTACAGCAACAGTGAAAGTCTGTTCAACTGAAACACCCTCCTCCTTTCTGAAAATCAATCCACAGGCACCAAGAGTTTCAGCAGGCACACCAACACAAATGAATCCAGTATATGTAACATTTGTGATAGTTTATTTCTCAGATCGACCACTTAAAGATTAAATAGCTAATTAATCCTCATTCCTCATAATCATTGAATATATTAGCTGCTTTTGTTTCAAGAGTCAGCAGAATCGTAGCAGTGGACAACTATAAAGATCTATATTCTTCATAATACATAACACATAGGTGTTGCATGATGCAAAACTCTAATCTCCTTACCTAAAGATACACTTCAGCTAAGAACAGACATAGAAACCTATGTGTCGAACGCATAACATATCACAAGGTCCACGCCATGAATGCAAATGCATGATGATCATTAGCAAGGAGGGAGAAAAGTTAATTACACTATGAGGGAAACAAAAGCATCCAAATACGCAACAATTCCTCAAAGAGTTGTTCGCACCTATACCTGGAATTAATCCATCACCACGGCAACAAGAACTGAAGTGCGAAAATCATTACTGTATCCTCACACCTCTCCAATTTTCATCGCAATATTCCTTTCAGAAACTCACTCAACTTTGGCTTCTACTATCTGACTATTTTACAATACACTATATAATCTACAAAGTTCGGCAACGATTAAAACTCGCCTGGTGTGATTTTGATCATAAAATTTGTTTCATAAACTCGCTTAATTTTGGCTTCTACTATCTATCAACTCTACAAATACACTACAAAATCTACAAATTCAGCAACAATAAAACTCACCTAGTGTGATTCTGATCATCATATATTCATATTCGTTTCATAAACTCGCTTAATTTTGGCATCTACTATCTATCAACTCTACAAATACACTATACAATCTACAGAATTCAGCAACGATTAAACCTCACCTAGTGTGACTTCGATTATAATATTCGTTTCAGAAACTCCCTTAATTTAGGTTTCTACCATCTATCCACTCCAAAAATACACCACAATCAAACAAATGCACCAACAATTCAAACTCACCTAGCATGCAATATCGTTCCCATGCTTCCAATTTGAGTAGCTACCACCTGAAACAGCCTTTTCAGATCACCTTCATTTTTTATCAAGCTCAAAATTAACAGTACACGAGCAATAAACAACTCACCAGAATATGATCGTCATAGCTGCTAATGACAACATCCGTTTTGTTGCCCTGAATTGGTTATAAACAGCGAGATGAGCAAACGGTTTACCAATTTTTACCTCAGAAGTAGGAGAATAGCACTATAGCAGTGAGTGATTTTTATGAGGAGAAGAAGCATGTCTGACCTTGATTTCCAGAGAGAAGCTGATGTGACGAACGGGAAAAGCTGGATCTGACGCTTCTTCCATTGGTACTGGATTTTGAGATTTAGCAAGGTTTTGTGCTTTGGTTGCTCTTGAGTCTTGTGTAATGTATCGCAGTAAAGACGTACGAAGTGATGAGCGTTCTAATTTGAAAAGATATATGTAAAATTTTATTTTAGTGAACTGAAAATCGAGACGGATTGATACTTTTCTCTGAGGGGGTGTTTTTACGTAAATATGAGTATAATTTAAAACAATCATAAAAAACAGTGTTATAGTCGAGGCATATTTAAAATAATTCTAAATCAAATTGGTAAATACTTACTATGTTTTTCAAAAAGTGAAACAATTTTGATTTATACAATTTTTAAGAAAAATGTGTGGTCACCCAAAAGTATGTGGTTAAAAATGAGTTTGCGATATTAATTGGGTAGAAAAGTACACGTGAACACATGATTGATAATAAATTGTATTATGGAAGTAATAATTTTAGTGAAACGCCCAAAACGAAAAGTTGTTTCACTTTTACAGAAACGAAGGGAGTAACTTTTAATTCTAAATAACTTCATTTATATTGTTAACAAAAAATAGATGTTAATAAAACTAATAAAAAGCATTTTTTGTGTAACATTACCAATGTTAACAACATACTAGACAATTTAATTAATAATATTTTCCTTAACAATATATAGTATTTAGATAATTTATATAAATATGATCTTTTTAAAAACTTTGTGATTCAGTATAAGCACTAAAATGCACAAATGTAATCACAAGGCTAATCTTGCTAAGCATAAGTGATTTATGTGCACATATTTTTTTCAAATTGTATATTAATCCAGCTCCCACTTTTTTATGTTTGGAAAATCTCACCCCACTTGACTCCATGTGATTAGGAAAATTCTTCTATAAACCGGATCTATACCTTGTGATTGAGAATAAGTCACATGACTTGAAAAAAGTGTTTAAAATTCTCAACTACATGGTACACAATTTACCCATATACCGGGTCCAGTAAGAATATCCCCGCATATGAATATGTACCCGTGACCCATGCTTTAAAAAATTACATATGCATGCATGCATTTTAGCTCTGCAAGCTTTTCTTGTATTAGAAAAGACAGACAAAGAAAATGTTAACCTCTATCATGTTCATGTGGAGTTTGAAACCAGAACCGAAGTTCATCTCCTGGATTTCTACTAGCTATCGAACAAAACAATGTTCCATCTCCACACCTCGAGTCCCTTGCTGTAGTAACCTGCATAATACATGTTTAAGACAATGGCATTCGGGTCTGACTCAGATATGCACCCGAACCGTTCCATGCCCTGGCTTGCTAGTTGCTAAGGTTCATAACTTAATTGCAGGATCATTGATCATATCCATGATGTTCTAGCACCAGTGAAGCTCAAACTGGTAATAGTATCACCGAGAGTGGCAACACAGAATAATCAGTCAAATATGTAGGATTTCTATGAACTAAGAATAAAGATGGAATCTGAGAATCAGTACATAATCAACAGTACTTGAACAATGAACAATGAGCATATACCCTATCAGTTATGGATGTACATGTAATCCGGTAATGAACTCTAATGGTTAAAAGTCTAGACTGTAGTTTGTGAATACATGTAGTAAGTAAAAATATGGACAGGAGAAAGCAAAGGAAACCTAATGAATCACTAGCACTATATCTCATATTGGGTCATGAACAAAAATGACCGAAGCTAGTGGAGATGCCCGTCGAAAGGACACTAAATGTATCAAGATATTCAGTTTTCCGTCTGTAACATAAAGACTCGGCTGGATACTCATGTGTTCAAGAGAAGGTGAACGCTCCAGTAGATACTGAATAAGTTTCATTTCATGTGGTGCACCAGACATATCTGTCAGCTTCACAGTTTTCAGTTTCTGTAGCTTGTGATCAACCCAATCTTCCCACTCCCAAATGTCCAAATCAGTGGTGTCAAATGAAGCTGATGAATTTGTGGAACCCTACGAAAAACAAGAGTATGATTTTTCAATCTGAAGGCAAAGAATGATCTTAAAATTCATGATATGGTCACAGAAACTCACAGATATTTGTAGATCCTCCAAAACTGGGGCTGTAGTAATTAGGTGAAGCACAACCAGAACTTCTCTGAAGTCATCGAAGCCCACTTGATATAATTCGATAGACTTTAAATGGGAGTATATTATTGGACTGCGGGTCAGATCGTTAGCCAGGCTTAAATACTGGAATTGCAGACAAACTTTTGTTAGATTTATAAGCAAAGTACGAGGAAAAGTGCGTATGCATAACACAAAGAAACAGCGCGGACATTAATTCTTTCCCTCTGACTATTGATTTTACGTGATTAAAGAGAGAAAAGAAGCCTTACCTTAGTGAAATATATATGACCTATCAACTTCTCAAGCTTGGGAACGCCGGCAAAAAGCAGGTCAAAGTAGCCGAGTATGCCGTGCTGCTCAATGTGCTCAGCTATATCATCAGTCATGTACAGAGCAACAGATAAGTCAACCAAACGAGGTGTGTTTACAAGACACAGTTCCTTAAATTCACCTTCCAGAATCAAATGCTTGAGGTTTGGGGCACGAATTTTCAGAACTAAGCTATCGAAGTAAGATAATGACAGACACTCCAGGAGAGGGCAACTCGAAATAAGAGATTCAATCTCATCAGGGGAAAACAGAACTTGTTGAAGGCTGAGGCTTTTTAAGCATGGGAACCCTTTAAAGTTAATAGGAGGGTTTAATTCACACCGAACAAGCTCCAAGCATGTCAGCTTCTTACATGAGAATAGACAAGAAGGTGCCTTAAACCACTGCCCACTGCCTAATTCAATAACCAATTCTTTCACATCTTTTCTTGACACAAACAGTAACCACTGAATGATATCAGGAGAGCTCATGAGATATGAACTGGACAAAGAGAACTTGTGAATTGGTCCATCATGAAGAAGCAAAAGCCGAGTCATAAAATTCTCAATACCATGCTGAACAAGTGCTCTGTCACTGAATTGGGTTGCACTTTTGTCGTCGAACACAATATCAGTCAAACATGCCCATTTGTACCTCCACTTGGTCGATAAGATGCTGGTTCTCACCGCATCTCTTATTGGAACCTTTGCAAGTATTATTTCTATAACGCTTTGAGGCAACTCGCTAATCAGATCAAGCTCGGAATCGAGTTCCATTCCAAAAACATTCACCTCAGAAACCCCTGTCAAGTAATTCAACAAAATACATAGAAACGGCTAAAAAAATCACAATAATTAGAGAATGACAATCCTAACAAAGATAATAACTTGTGTTAAATGGTATAAAATGGCAATGCATCTAACACTTGGGTGGGTGTTGTTAGAATCATTCCTAATATTTAAGGTGTCCTCGATCTTGTCCTTATCAAAAACCTGTAAAGTTTTCATTTTTTCCCCTTCCTTTAGCTATTCACAGCAAATTAACCCTGAAGTAGAAACGTATAATACTCTCTGGCAATTATTATTCAACAAATCACAGATTGATTGATCCACAATCCACATTACTAGAAATAAGTAAGACTAATAATTTTCATTCCCAAAAAAAACAAGGAAAGAAATATACAAACTTTGAGCTAAAAAGGAAGCTGAATTGACAATAAACAACAGAGAAAAGAGAAGAATCCGAAACGAAACGGGCATCAAAGCACGATCAGGAGTGTTACCTTGAATGAGAAACGAGATCAATTAGTAGAAGCTATCATCTTTTTCGCTGTAATTTGCTAATAATGATGAATTGGGGAAGAGTTTACGGGTTCTTGTGTTTAGCGGTGCACCCTACAACATTTATATATGGGCCCTCTACTTCATTTTATTATACAGAGTGCCAAAAAAGCAACTAAGTCTCTGAAATACGATCCGTAGAGACGGATCTACGTTGTAATGAAATTATTGATGTTATCAATTAAAATATATATGTTTTCAACATTGGTGTTTTTTATATTACAAAATAAATTAATTTTGTTAACAACATAGACATTTCGATTAATAACATAGATGATTTTCCTAAAAATATATGTCGTCTCTAGATAAGTTATTTAGATAAGTTATCTAAAGATCATCTCTCATGAACTTTGTGTTGACAAAATGTTTGGAGATTTACAAAT
Organism: Plantago rigida; assembly: GCA_036897825.1. Lineage (NCBI taxonomy): Eukaryota > Viridiplantae > Streptophyta > Magnoliopsida > Lamiales > Plantaginaceae > Plantago > Plantago rigida. Next base: position 696 of record JAYMSR010000778.1, on the reverse strand, counting down.
GATTACAAAATAAAATATTTCGATTCTCGCCTACTCGAAGTTTATTGTAATTTTGGCCATTTCCGATAGTGAAAATTAAAACTCCCTCCGTCATACTAATGTTGTTACACTTCCTTTTTATGTATGTACTTTTAATATTGTCTAATATTCAAAATAACAAAAAATTAAACACACGGACTATATATTATCTTCTTACAATAAATTATTATTTAGATTTAAAACTTTTGTTGAAAAGAAGTAGAATGTGGGGCGAGGGAGTACACTCTTATTCACTTCACTCCCATATCTTGAAGGAGCACAAGGGAGGCTCCGTCAGGTTTCGATACGGGTCGGATTTTCTTTTCCTTTTTAGCCACGTGTCTATTATATTAGTGAATGTCTAATTTGTGCACTGTAATTATAAGTTCTAGTATATGACTTTAAATAGGTGTGATTTGGAAATTTGCAATCCAGGTTAAGGCATTAAATCAATATCATGTCATATACAGAACGAAGCAAAACCTTTTAAGTTAGAGAGCCAAACAAAATTCAAGGGAAAATTTGATACATTTCAAAATGCAAATTTTATGTAATGCGAGTAACGTCAATATCTTATATAAGATGGGTAACCTTCTGGCCATTCACTCAAATACTTATTCATGTTCTAAAATAATGTGTGGAATTTTGAGGTGTTGGAGATAACTACTCTAACACTCT